>LOEQ01002886.1:114676-128043 GCA_001685075.1 Bramus lutescens | reverse complement strand
TTTTTTTTTTTTTTTAAAGGTTGAAAAATCACTGGGAAGATGTCATGTCAACATCCTTAGAAGGTACAAAGTCATTTAAAACGAATATATCTTGCATAACATTGTAAAAGTCTCTGACTCAGAGCCTCTGTGCTGCTTCCACACCTTGTGTGAGGAGGTTGATAAATACATGAAAAAACAAGCACAAATCACAGAACACCAACACTCAGTTCCAAAGACTAAACTCCATTTGCCTTCTGTTTTCAGGAAGCAATGGAGGTCTGAGACCCGCTTCTGCATCCATGCGCCTCCATGGCACAGCTCAACAGGTCAGGCCTCCCATGTCAGGTTCTCCACTTAGAAGGAAACTGGGCAGCTCACATAAATTTGCAATAGAAAAAAAATGGCAAGGATTCTTCTGCAATATGAAGTACATTTTAAGGACTTCTAGAAATAAATCCATGGTATAAGGTGTGGAAGTGCCACGGGGCAGACACAGGACAGTAACTTCTGACCAGCTTACCAGCTGGCTTTCTCAAGTGACAATGGTGGAGGAACAGTTCCCTAACCAGAGGCGCCATAGATGGGTTCTCAGGGCATTGTGACAGCTGGAAAAAAGAGTCCTTTACAAAGGAGAGGCATGTGTTTAAAACTTTTTCTCTTGTAATTTCATGCCCTGAATTAAAATATGATATGTCATTTCTAAGGCGTTTCGTTTGGTTTCTTATCAGCCAGTAAATCTCTAAGAAAAGGGAGGCATTAAAATGCACAGCATTCAAAATGTTGCTCATTCATTTAATCTCACCATCAGCTATACACACCAAGTGGCTTTGAATCTTAGGAATACTTTTCCATACAGCAAACATGTTTTGTATATCTTAGTGGCATCATAGCATTAATAATTTGAAAAAAGTTAAAAAATATATAGCGCTGTCCGTTTGCCTTGACTAGATGTGCTTGTTTCCCGTGATAAATAAGGCAGAGGGTCAAAGAATGGAAATGAGCTTTTTTTTCCACTTCAACAGTGTATTTAATTAATACAGTCATCTTCATAGTACAGATAAAAAACGAGGCTGACCAAAGGAAAAAAATAGATGGAATATGAATTTACTGACAGTATAGAAAAAATGTAAAATTACAATTTCAACGACAACTGTCTCAGTAAGTTCGGTCACCCAGCTCATGAGACTGTAAGATCTATCTGCATTATTAATCCACTGGGACTCTGTAGCTATTTGTCATTAAGAAATGTATACTCAGTGGTTAGTCATGACTAACCTTGTGCTTGCAATGCTCTTCTGAGCTGGCACCTGGTCTCATCAAAGTACCTAGAGAAATTCGCTTAAAATGTTGCATTTCCTCATTGCTAATAGACGTATGGTTTTAATAATCTGGATTCCCTGCTATTATATTTCATGTTGACTTGTCTAGATTTTCCCTCTCAGCCTATGGAAGATCTCAATACCCCGTAAAAATGCTAGTAAGAAATAGCCATTCACTTTGTCTTTGCAATTATTATTATTAACTATCATTATTTTGCAGTAACTGTTTTGAAATAATAGGGATATGGTCAAAGACATAAGGCCTGGCCAGTCATATGGTGAACCATCATTAATGTGAAAACCATTATGGCCTAGTTCCAGACTAAAACTGTTCATCTGGGGGGGGCAAAAGGGGGTGACAGAATAAATATATTTCCCCAAACCTCATAAATACAGAGGGTACGGTCTCCGTGCCGCAGTTGGTAGACTTTTGCCAGTGACATAAAAACATGCATGCAGCTTGCAGGCTGCCAGGCAGGTTCTGTACAGAATTGTCCTGACGGATGAGTTACAATACAGACGAACACAGGGACACAGCAATGGCAACAACAGCAAAGCAAAGGCAAACTATCACAGTGTCAGTCTTTTTTCCCCTCCAGGGTTGATCCTATGCCTGTATCAAGGTGGTAGCAGAAGCATCCTTTCCAGGGATGCTGCTGAAGGATGTCCAGACATCTGAATGAAGTGCCAGTCATCAGGGGCCTGGTATTGTGTAGCAAACATCACAGGACACTACAGGATAGCCTCACAAACCCTGAACCAGACAGCACAGAGCTCAGGATGCTATTAACTACACGGGGGTGGGGGGGGTCTCAGAAAATAAGCTTCAAGGAGACATCCTGGGAAGATCCCAGCCACATGTGTGAGAGGGTGCTTTGCATCAGCAAGCCTTGTCTCTGAACTCCCTCCTTTCCAGTGGTCAGACTGCTTCCTCCGATGTGCCTAGCTAATGGTCTGGTTGTGTAACCAATGAACATGTTTAGGGAACACACAGGCTGGAGGAAATTGATACTGAGTCCCTTAGTTTGATTTTACAGGGATGGGGATACAAGATAGGGCTGCCAGTTGCAAACTTCATGCACTCACTGTCCTTGTGTTTTGCAGGCATAGGCTTTAACCCTTTGACACTTGTCCTGGTGCTTGTCTTGTAATTCCTAACCCCCTGGAAACTGCCCAGGGACCTGCTTTAATCCACCACCCTCTGGGATAGTTTTCTGGGTTTTCTTTGAAAGACAGGCATTGTTTCTCATTCCCAGTCTCTATTGCATGCCACAATAAATCCTCTCCTCAGATTCATTCGACCCCCTCCAAGGCCCTGGGATCCCTTCTCTCTCTCTCTCTCTCTCTCTCTCTTCCGGATTTGCCAATGAACTGCAAAACACCCAAAGCTGAAGATTTGACCCTCCCAGGTGGAGAATAAGATCAGGTGTGGGGGAATCACTCAGGAAAAGTTTTTTTTTTGTTTTGTTTTGTGTTCTGGAAACCAATGTAATGGTAATGAAATCCATAAAAGGGGCTCATCTAATAGTCATGGTGTTAAACCAGAGTTTCAGCTTCATATTGATTGTGGCATTTCAATTTCAATGGGTTGATTATTTATGGAAGGAAAATGACCCAGTATTATGAACACACTATCAGAGACTGGGAAGGCTCTTGCCAGCACACTGAGGGGGAGGGGGAGGGGCACCATGTTCCCTTGATAGTCAGCAGAGTTCAATAAAGCACCACTTATTTTACCAGCTTTTAAGAGGAGAGAGAGAGAGAGAGAGAGAGAGAGAGAGAGACTCTGATTTGTTTTGTTTGGAAATCGCGATGGTTCATACCTCACATTCCCTGGAGCCTGACTTGCTATAGGTGCAGGGTCCCGTTCCGTTCAGCAGCATCTCGCTGGTCTCCGTGTTGGTGGGTTTATAATCTACATAAAATTCCTGGGTGCCGGGAGTCATTTGCTTGAGCGATTGCCGTTTCTTCTTCCGGTGCCTTCGCACGAGGGAGCGCTGCTGCAGCTGCTTCATGCTGGCGGGATACCGCTTCCAGGACACGTACATCACCAAGAGGATGACCAGCACCGACAGGAAAAGGGCAACGCTGCCCGCGATGATCTTATGGAAGGAGATGTGCTCCGTGTCCACATCAGTCTCTGGGCTGGGTTCCGTAGCTCCCACCGTGGGGGGCAGCGGAGGCTTGCTTTCGTGCTTCGGCCTGGGGAGCTTGGGCTTAAACGTGGGCTTGGGGAGCGCCCTGGCTAGGTCAAACCTCTCGGTGGTGCTTTTGCCACAGATGCTATAGTTCTTCACTGCGTCGATCACGTTGACCCCCTGCAGCTCTTTGGGACTGGCGCAGATAATTGTATTCTCTCTCAGACCTTTAAAACTTTTCAGCCAGTTTACCAGGGAACAGATATTCCTGCTGCATTCCCATATATTCCCGGCAAGACTGATGTCATTGAGAGAGATCCAAGAATCCAGAATCTCTTGACCAATAAATGTGAGCTTGTTGGAATCCAGGTTGAGGCGCTGCAGGTTGGGGACGCACTGGAAGACACTGGGTCCACTGAAGGCTTCGATCTCATTCCCGGATAGGTCAAGCCTCTGTAGGGAACTCCAAGTCCAGGACATGGTTTGCCCTATGACACTGATTTTATTCCACTGCATGTACAAGTTCTGAAGGCTTACCAACCTTGGGAAAAGCGCCAGGTTGAGCTTGGAAAATTGATTGTGCTCCAGGTGAAGTTCTTTGAGCCTGATCATGCCCGCAAAGACATTCCTGGCTAAACTTCGGATCCTGTTATACCCCAGGTCCAGAAGTTCCAGGTTGCGACAGTCTTGGAAGATCCGCACCGGGATGGTTCTCAGGGAGTTGGAGCGGAGGTGTAAACTCAGCAGCTTCCTTAAGCCCCGGAACTGTTCAGATCCCAGAGAATGGAGCTGATTATAGGACAGATCCAAGTTCCGCAAATTGGTCACAGGTCTGAAGGTGTTGTTAAGAAAATAAGAGATTCTGTTGGAACTCAGAATCAACTCTTTGAGCCTGCGTATCCCGTTGAAAGCATTCTCGTCAATATTGCTGATATGGTTATGGTCAAGGTAGAGCCAGGTGAGCTGGTTGAGCCCTTTGAACTGATTATACTTAAGTTTTTGGAGGCTGTTGTAGCGAAGGGATAAGCCCAAGCAACCGGCTGATATGCTTGAAGGGATCTCCTGCAGTTTCTGAGATTCACAGTAGACCATTTTGCCTTCGCACCTACAACCCTTAGGGCATCCTCGTTCAGCAGAAGAAAGCATTGTCAGTAAAACAGTGGGGGCCAGAACCACTGCCACAGCTGATCCGCGCAGTAGCCTAATTACATTGAAACCTGGAAATAAAAATAACTTAGAAAAGTTATCCCTCCAAAAGGAACGCATTAAATAAAAAGCAAGCAAAACCAGCCATCGATTTTCGTATTCAGAAATGTAAACATTTAACACCAAATATCATCTTTGCAGTCTGAGGATACTATATATTTTTTAATAGTTAAACAAGTAAATATGTCCACTGATTATCAAATTTATAGTCTTAGACCAGAGAAAGATAATCTTTAAACAATTAAAACAGAATTATTATAGACTTAGAAGATTTTTTCCATTTTTTTAAGAAGGAAAGAAGAAAATGACAAAACATACCCATCCTTTGTATTGTTCAAAGGCCGTCCTTAGGTCTTTTGCTTTGGCTTAGGGGCCGCCTGCATGACAGCCCCTGTCAGCTGCAGTGTAGTGAGTCAGGGCTCGCTGACACCCAGGAAGAAAAATTGGACCCCTTGGGAGATGGACCGATTTTGGAACATTATTCTTTACCAGCCATGCAGAACACTCCAAGAACAAATAAATCCCAACACCGCATTCGCAGCAAAACATCCGAGTCTTCCTAGGTAATAGGATCTTCATGGATATTACGTTTTTGCATCTTTACAGTGTGTGTGTGTGTGTGTGTGTGTGTGCGTGCGCGCGCGCGCGCGTGTGTGTATATTAAAAAAAACTGGCTTCTACAATTTCTTCTCAAAACCCATGATGTATTCCTCTAGGCAACGTGGGCCACCTGTACTGCCACATCTGTATTCCATAGCCCGGCGGTCGGTCCCGTGGCGGTGAGCACCCAGTTCAGCCACGGAGCTGTGTTGGAGCCCAGAAGGCAGGAGAGCCCGGTTCCGTGCACACGCTCAGCTCACTCCTGCAGACTGTCATTCTGAAAGCTGCTCGGACTGTTGCTTCAGTTTCAGTGAATGCAGTCTTATGTAAAGCTGCCCCCAGTGGTGAGCAACACTATGGGCATGTGCAGAGCTGGCTCTCTTTTATCTTGCAAATGAGCAGGCTCGGCTGGAAAATGAATGATTCTTTCTGGGTGGCTCAATAGGAAGTGAATGGTCAACGTAATCAATAACTAGCAGCGTTTTCCGTGATTTCCAAGTCTTGTCTTACAATTTGGCAACGTCTGTACTGTCTGCGTCTGCTGAATCGCCAAACATGTGCTTCCCAGAGTTTTTTCTAGAGCTTGACGTTTTAAGTTCACGGATCGAATGTCAGTTTTTCTTAACCTCAGTGTAGGCTTTGAGCTGAAATTTATAAAATGAATTATTGAGCTTTCCCCAAAGCTGCATTAAGAGCATGTCAGTCTGACCTCTTGGAGTCCCAATGATTATATTATGCAAGGTGTCTCAGGACGCTGGACTGCATCGGCTTTACAATAGAGAGGATGACTAATGACACGTAAATTAATAGGTCTAATGGCTTTTCTGATTTTCCCACAAAAGATATAATTGGTTTAATGGCTTATGACTGGGCTTGTTTTGGTCGCTGTGGGCTTTTTTTCTTTTTTTCCTTTTTAAGTCACGAGAGAAATAAGCCTTTTTTAGTGCTAGTATTAGAATCCAAAGATCATTTGGTTCATAGTTTATTGATGTTGCTTCTATTTATTGCACTAATAATATTTGTGTAGTGCTTTCCAAGTTCTTTAAATGAATGGATCATCCTGTTTTAGCTTTCTTTTTTTTTTTAAAAATTCTTTTCTTCTTTTAGAGATTTTTACATGTGTTGGTGTTTTGCCTGCGTGTATGTCTATGTGAGGGTGCTAGATACCCTGGGAATTGGAGTTATAGACAGTTGTGAGCTGCCATGTGGGTGCTGGGAATTGAACCTGGGGCCTCTGGAAGAGCAGTCAGTGCTCTTAACCACTAAATCATCTCCCCAGACCCCTGTTTTATCTTTCAACAATAGCAGTGTACAGGTCCCAGTGCAAACTACATTTCAAAGGTGAAGGACCTTTAGGTCTCAAAGCGGTCACCAGCTCAAGGCTCCGGAATACAGCAAGGCATACAGAGCTTCCTTGAAGAACCAAGTCTGTCTTAGCAGCTTCTCAGCCACTAGTTCCTTTCCGCTGGCATTTCTGTTTGCACTGAATCCAGTGAGAATAAGATGAAGGGAGGATGGTAGTGAGGCTGTACAGAGGGCACTCTTGTTCTCTAGAGTGGGATCCTGTGAATTTCCTTAGTCTTAGAGCAAGTAAGGGCTAGTCTCTGATTCAGAACAACAATCCTTGCTAAATTTGTCAGCTGTGTTACCCTGAGCAGCTTGCTCACCATCTCTGTGCTTCAGTTTTCTTGCCTGTAAAATGGATGTGAGGGTAAAATTACTTCATAGGCGTATTTTGAGTATTAAGTTATATTTTTGCTTTTGAATGTGGTACTGGGGATTGAATGTAGGGCCCTGGGCTATATAACCTCACGCCTATGGTATCTTAATATCTTAAAGTGCTTAGCTCACTGTATGTCATGCAAGTTGAATAAATATTAGCTGTGTGCTGATGATGCTTTTTAATATTGAATATTGACTGCATTAACAGTCTGAAACTCACAAAGAACTACTTTAGAGAGTAGTCTTTTATATTATATTCCACAAGAAAAGTTCTTGTCTCTTCATCATCTCCATTTTCTTTTAGAAATTGTTTTATTCCTATAGACTATGTCTAATAACTAGTACTGATTGTTCCTCTACCCCAAAGCAAAGCATAGCACCTGCTCTATAGAGTTTGCCATTTTCTAAAAATAAGTATCGTTATTCAAAATATTTGCTTTGTTTATATTAGGTAGGTTGGCTACATCTCAAAGAGGGGCCACTTTGATATTATCCAAGGGTGAACAGTTTGGTCAATATGATAATCAAAGAGGCCATGAACATAGGCTACTCCCTTGTGTGTTCTGCTATTGACGGTGTAGTGATTGCCTTGAACTTATATCTGTTGTGAGTATATCTAAAGTACTCAGACAGATTATCAAAACATTTCATTCCCCAAGATTCTGATTCAAGGGGAAAGAGAAGGTTTTACTTTTTTATTGAGAATTTATTACATGCCTACATTGCATTTTGATCAAATTTACCCTCCAATTCTGTCTCTAACTCTTCTGATCCTGCTCAATTCAATTTCCTATGGTCATGTTCTCTGTCTCTCCCCTCCCCGCTTTGTAAACCACTGAGCCTACTTAATGCTGCCCATTATGTACGTGGGTGTAAGATCGTCTACAGAGGAATGGAAAAAGGAAGTTTTCTCCATGGCGCTGGCCACAGAGGGTGTATTTTTGATGGACAAGGCTGTGTAAGAAACTCACTGAAAAAAGTGATCAGTAACAAGTGCTCTCTCAATAGGAGAGAGAATGCAGAGATCTGATACTGAGTTGTGACCTCCAAGAGGTCACCTTTTGTCCCTTGGTTATTTTAACATAACACTGCTTGGCATCTTTCAGAGCCAAAATATATTTAGTCAGTAAACACAATAACCGTACTATAAGCTTATGATGTAACGGCAGTCTTTTTATATTATAAAATTTGCTGAGATTTTTTAATGTGTGTTTTTGGTAATATGTATTAATTATGCATAGCTTAATGATAACATTTTTGTACTTGTACGTGATGTCTTACACTCATATTCAACCTGTTACTCTCTCTTTGGAACATAGTTCCTTATTTCCCTCTTTTGGCCATCATTAAGCTCTGACAAATACATCATACATGAGGTCCTGAGGGGCTCGGCAAAGTCAGTCCCATTCCTAGCTCTCCTGGGGGAAGTGGATAAAGACATCCGTGACTTTCAAGACAAAGCCACACAGTTGTACCCAGTTTACTGACTGTTCCCCCGGGTCTCCCACCAGATGCCAAGAAGCATCAGTACCAGAGTGCTAGCAGGTTGGGAGGGCCTGAGTCTCTAGAAGGAACAATAGATGCAGTGGTACCTATACACACTCCTTGTTGAGTCTAGATATTTCCTCTATTAGTGAGATTGGAACTAACTTCAGGGAAAGTACTTTTAAATTATGTACAGAAAAGTTGATTAGCAGGTCCTCATTCTTCCTGGAGACATCTTGTCTTCGTAGTTAGACCATAAGTTTCACAGGAATAGTAAATATACTTTTAAACATTCCAGTCAGCGCAGTACAGAAGGATAGCGCCGAGTCTTTATTATCTAACATCCTAAATGGGACTCCACAACTTGCATGTCTCAAAAAAGCCTACAGGGAATCATATTTATAGCTTCTTTCTCTGTGTTGAAAGCCTCTGATATTCCTGCTCACCCTTCCTGCTTCACACTGGGATGTCGGTATGAAGAAATCGTTCTTAGCTAACAGCTGCACAGGGTCATTCACTTATCCATGTGCCTCATACCCTTGTGACAGAAGCACAGAGGGGACCAGGGGGAAATAATTATCTCATGTTGCTTTTCATGGGACAAATATGCTTGGATTATTTATATAAATATCATTGTCTTGTATTATACATCTTGTCCTAAATTTTCAAGAATCTTTTTTTGATATATTGACTTTACATCTTGTCTTGCTACATGGTTCTGATCTCAAGCTCCTTCCTTGGGTCTTAAAATTGGCATTTCCCCTTAGAGCTGTCTATTTCTCAGAGCTATTCTTGCCGTCCTTGCACTGAGGCACTGTGAGGCCCCTTCTTTGGCACCAGCTCTTAAGCTGGCATCCCTATAGGTGTGTCCTAGTTCAAAGATGGAAAATTATCAATGAGGCTATTTGAAAAAAAATCCCAAAAAAGGAAGGACAATTTGAAGCCATGCTAATCACTTAAAGCTATGGAAATTATTATAAAGACACCAAGTAGTCACTCAAGGGGGGGATGCTATATTATAGACAATTTTACTGATTTTCTGGTATGTTTTTCAAAGTTTATCCTCTTTTACTTGTTGACTGCAACCAGCTGATTGTTTCTGTCTTGCCTTTCAATACAGGCAAAATTATGCCCCATTATGTGCTTAGCAATCTCCTTTGAAACTGTCACCACAAAAGGGACTAACCATAAACTATCCAACAACTTAACTTTCCCCAATGCATCTCAGGCCTTATGATTTACACAATTATAAAACATAGTGTCATCTATATAAACACCTTTTATTGCACTTATGTTAACTTTGAATGGCTAAACATATTCTGTTTAAATGGAGCAAACAAATCAAGTGGCTATATATAATGCCAAATTTCAGGCCAATATGAAGCCAGATTGCCAAATATAAAGGAGCGAAAAAACGAGTTTGAAATTCGATATCTTAAGGATATCTGTCTTCAAAGATTTCATTGATTTAGCAATGAAATAGCATGAATACATTAAGTACCAGACACTATTCCAAACATATAGACATTGGTGTGTAAAATAACAGTCTATGCTGTATGAAACTTGCATTTTAAACGAATGAAGCAACTTTAATGTCAACATAGGTAAGGTATTATTCGTGCTATGCTTTGAATCTGAAATGCCCCCTTACGCTCATATTTTGAGCACAAGTTTCTTGATTAGTGTTGCTGTGAAACCACTGAGAAATGAGACTTGTTCCATAAAAGGAGGTTCCTAGATTTAGGCCCTTGAAGGCTGTAGCTCACTTTTTACTTCCATCCACTCTAGCCTGTTATGCTATGATGAACCTCTGCCACAGGGTTCCCTGCCACAAAGTCCACCATGCCTTCCCCCACCAGATGGTCTGAGACCCTTTGAAAACATGAATCAAAGTAAACGTTTTCTCTTAGAAATTGTACTGTGCAGGTATTTTGTCCCAGTAGGATGAATGAAGTTAACGTGACTATGTCATTTGGACCATGGAAGAAAGAGAATTATAAGGATGATTGGGTGTGTAAGAAAATAGATATGATTTTTAAAAAGATGGTTAGTGATACTAGGGAATGTCTTCAGCAAATTAAAGGAAGAGATGGGCTTGTTTGACTTAAGAAGAGTGAAGAATAGCTAAAGCAAAGTCTCAACGTGGAAATAAATCGTGTTTGATCAATTTCAAGGAGGACAGTCTGTCTAGAACCAAGATGACAACTCTAGAGACATTAGGGATGAAGCCAAAGAGATCCTAGGTGCTGGATTATGGAGCGAAGTTTGTACTCTTGTAAGAATATTAGCTTTCCTCTGGAATGATGGTGCTCCCCGACATCCCAGAACTGACATATTAAAAAGGTTGTAAACTAAGGGATCATTTCTTTGGATTGAAGCCTTTCATCCTTACCAAGCATGAAGCCTGTCTCCAGTGTGATGGTGTTTAGACACAGAGACTTATAACATCATGAAGTTGGAGCACTCATGATGAGGTTCATAGGATTATAAAGATGAGAAAAGGAATGGATGTATTTGTATCTTCTCTCTCTGCTCTATGCAATGTGAGGACCCAGGAGAATAAATATGTCTACGTTCTATTATTAATGCTCTGTCTAGAAGTCAGATCTGGTACATATTCCAGGTCTTTGAGCTGTGAGAAATGGAAGCCTGTTGTTTGTACTGCACACGGCATTTTGTTACTATAGCTTGTATGGGCTAAGATGATCACTCTTGGTCCTGTTATTGCAACAGGGGTCAGGATAGAAGCCAATAAGGAGACTCTCACAAGTCAAGGAGAAAGGTGGTGGCCTTGAGCCAGCGTGGTAGCAGAAGTGGTTGAATTCCACATATATTTTAGAGAAAACAAAAATGATTGAAAATGGGTTAGAAGCAGAGTTATGAAATAATGAGAGAAATTACAGATGGATCCTTAGTTTTATTTTTTTAAAAGATTTATTTCTTTAAAGAAAAAAAAATGTGAGCATGCATGTGTGTCTGTGTGGGTCTAAGTACATGGATGCAGGTACCCACGAAAGCCAGAAGAGGGCGTCAGGTGCCCTGGATCTAGAGCTGTGTAGTGGTGGTTGTGACCTTCTTGACATGGGTTTTGAGAACAAAAAAACAGTCCACTGAAGAACAGCAAGCATTCTCAATTACTGATCCTCCTCTCCTCTCCTCAAATCTGTAGTTTTACAGACTCAGCAATCTGGAGGATACTGAGCCATCAGTGGCTTTTATAGGTCCGGTTTCAGAAGTAAGATCAAGAGTTTGACATATTGGAATTAAGTTTGGATTTACTACTCATATTTTCTTCAATTTCATGAGATTTTTAGTTCTAAAACTGTGTATTTTATTTCATATTATATTTGCTTTTGAGGCGAGATCTTACTATGTACGCAGTTTAGAATGGTCTTGAGCTCAAATTCTCCTGCCTCAGCCTCGCAGTTGTTGAGATTCCAAATATGGACTACCAATCACAGACTGTTTTGTTTTTTATTTTTATTGTGTGTCTGTGGGTATCTTTGGGCACTCCAGTGCAGGTGCCCATGGAGCCCAGAAGAGGGCACTGGATCCCCTGGGGCTGGAGTTCAGGCAGTTGTGAACTCCTTGATGTGTGTGCTGGGAACTGAACTCACGCTCTCTTCAAAAGTATTGCACACTTTTTTGTATTTACATTTTTATGTTTATGGTAGTATAACAGTATACTTTGATCATACCCCCTTTTCTTTCCCTTTCTTTCCCCAACCCTTCCTTCTATCCCTCCTTACTCTCCTTCAAACTCACAACCTCTTCATTTTTACTGATTGTTATTGCATACATCTAAGTATGAATATAATATGTATTCCTAAATATAACATGTTCAGTACATATAATGCTACCAAGATGTGTGTTTTCAGGGATGACCATTTAGTAGTGCATATTCTTAGCTGCTGAACCATATCTTCATCTCCAAGTCCAACTTTGAAGGCAATTTTATGATATTAGGATTTAAACATATTGTGAATTTAAGAGTAGAAGATGATAACATGACTAGGGGGAGAAACCCTCCTAAATCCATCTTTGTATTCAGATGGCCTACAGAAGGATGAGGGTCAAGCTATCCTTGTATGTAGCTTTGGAGGAGAGTAAAGCCCAATAGTTTAATCAAAATTGAAGTGTAAAAAATAAAGATATAAAAATAAAGATATAAATGCATTTATATTAAGCATCCTAGGAGTTAAGTTTGATGAATTATAAACATTTTTCTGGAATAATTTAGAAAATAACATTTTTATTGTATATATGCCAGTTGACATTCTGAATTTGAAATTGATTTCAACTAGGCATCTCAGTATTTTATGTATTCACCTGTAAAATGGAACCCACAAGCCTGCCTCTGAACCTTTAAGGGTCTTGTTTTGTAGCCATCTCCAGGGTTTGTGAGAAAGAATAAGCAGCTGGGTGGTGGTTGTGATACACATCTTTAATCTCAGCACTGGGGAAGCAGAGGCAGGTGGATCTCTGAATTCAAGGCCAGTCTGGTCTACAATGCAAGTTCCAGGACAGCCAGGGCTGTTACACAAAGAAACCCTGCTTCAAAAAACAAACAAACAAACAAACAAACAACAAAAAAGCAAAAGATAAACTACATTTGTTCAGTGTACATCAAGGAATATATGAATATTAATATTCCCTTTATTCTATCTAGATTTGGTGGTTATGGGTGTATACTAGAAGAAACATGCATCCAAGGTCACCAACATGACCAAGGGAAATTCAGAATTTACTAATATTTGAAATTCCATAGTGTTCTATCTCTACTAAACTTTCAATATCATGATTGTCTATTACATAATATCCTGTTAACAGTGTTTGTTCTAGTTTCCCCAGTATGTCATTGATCTGTCTATCTGTCTGTCTGTCTGTCTATCTATCTATCTATCTATCTATCTAT
>LOEQ01002886.1:98706-114594 GCA_001685075.1 Bramus lutescens | reverse complement strand
CTATCTATCTATCTATCTATCTATCTATCTATCTATCTATCTATACATATATACATAGATACATGTACACACAAAGTAATATATTTATAGAATGTCAGTCTAGAGTCACTGTACCAAGTCACTCCCAATACTCTGATGCATATCTACATTTACAATTTTTTACTGATCTTCATCAGAACATAGTCTTGGGAATGTTCTTGGTTCTACCTGCTTTCTTCAAGGGTTCCATTCAAAACCTTGCCTGGTTACATATAGTTATGAGTGAACATCTCTGGCTTAGATGAATACATGAAAGAAGTTAAAAGTCAGACTGTTGAAAATGGTCTCTCACTATCTTTCTAGAAAGAAGAAATATCAAATAAATGAAGCCTTATGAAGTGGCCCACTGCGTCTTTCACCTGTAGATCCTTGTGTGTGACAGCGGCAGGGCACAGTCTAGTGCAGGTGAATTGCATCTCTGCCTGAAACTGCCTGCAGAGGGATAGCAGAAGCTAATTTTGAGAAGAGGGAAATATCATAAAATGGTATTGCATCACTTTTAAACTTAGGAAACTTCTGAAGACCAAGCATGACCTTAATAAATATTCATTTTTGTTCTTGTTGTTTGTTGGAAAATTTAGAAGATACATAAAAATAGAAAAATATGATGAATATTTTTATTATATAATCATATAGTTTTTATATTTATAATTATATAAAAACATAGTAAATATAATAAACCTTATAATAAGTATCAACATCTACAATTATCAAGATTGTGCAGTTGTGTTTATCCTTACTCTCTTACTATATACATGCATTATTATTATTTTCTTCTGGGGTATTTTAAAATCAAATCTTTGAATCCATATATGTTGCTAAACTATAGGAGCATTTCATCTGACATCTTGTAGCCTCTTGGTTTGACTTGTTTACTTGGCGCCATTGCATTGATGGAGGTCTTGCATCATAGCTGACAAACTGGTCCAGGCTTGGCACATGGCACTTCTCCATTGTGTCATTTAACTTAAAATGGTCAGTTTAGTGGCATGTGCATTGAGTCCTTCACTCGTTTAGAGAATTCAGCTGGATACCTGTGGGATCTAACCACTCCTGGGGATAATTTAGAACCTGAGTGACTTCTGAATTGTTTAGGGCTTATGGAGTAGAGAGAAATACTTATATCATAGTATTTAGACTAGCAGGGAATTCAGTAATGATTTCCCTGGCAACTTTGGTAATGAATTAATAATAAGGAGCCTTGGGTCAATGTTGCACTATAGCCATGTTATTAGGACTTCTGTTCTTTTTTCTTATCACTGTTCTCTTTTGTGATTAAAAATATTGTTATATTGTTCTTTGCAAAATCAGTCAATACACTGGAACATTGATGTGAGATGCTCTTCTAATAGAGTCTCAACATTGTTTATCAAATGAGAAGTAATAAAATTTATTTGCAGTCCCTTATATTGAGAAAAAAATCATTTTCTAGATTTTTGTTTAGAACAAATTCCTTGAAGAATCACCTGGCATCAAAGACCTGCTGTATAATTTACAGTCCTCCATGCAGTCCCAAGCTTCTTAAGGTATCTCACAGTGAACAAGGGAGTTCTAGTAGGATAGCTGTAAAAGGGCCCCTTTCCCAAATTTGTACATTAATATTAGATGTTTTGCTCTGTACAGATGACTGTGCTTTGAATGTCAAAGTTTGTGAAAGTGGTATCATCATAGACATTTGGCTGTATGCACATCACATATATTCCATTAACAGAAGAATTTTTGAATACAGCTTGCATTGCGTATTTCCATCATTACATGTGTTTGAAATGACTAGACTAGCATATTTTTTACTTTTTTGTAAGTATTTTAGCACAGAGAATTAAATTCCCCAAACACCAGGTGGGAAAAGATAATACAAACCTTGCTTTTGCAAAAAAGGCTAATGTTCCTTGGGCTGATTCTATTTTTGTATCTAAAGGAAGACATCTGGTTGATAATTATTTTAGGCTGTGTATCTAACATGCAATGGTCTTCTGCACTGGTTTGCAATGTATTAGTAGAAAAGGAATCTATGAGTCCTTAAATGGTACTAAAATGTATCTGAACTATTTGAGGACTAAAGTTGTCTGAGTTGGTGAATTGTCTTTATCTTGTTGACATTTAGTACCTGTGGTCATGTAGTTCATTATGGAAAACCAACCACAAGTGTGTTTGGAGATGCTTGGGAGAATTTTTCAACTAACAGCAGAGCCACCATGTGGCAAGATTGTGGTTCAATAATTAACTTACACTGAAAATTCTATGAGTGATTGTTTTTTAATTCACAACATTTTTTAATAATAAAGTTAAAATATTAATTTCATTACTGGAAGAAAAGACTATGAGTGCTTCATGAAAATTAGACTTTCTCTGGTATTAGGTTGCTAATTCATTTTCCTATTCAATGAGTGTTTATTATGTTCTCAAGCTTTCCTTGGTGCTGTTCATACAATTATGATTAAGATAAATGCTTTCCATGTATTCTGGTTGAAGAGATAGTAAAAGAAAAAACTCACAGGGCCACAGTGTGCTGTTAGCTAGTTTTAGATGGCATGAAGAAACATGTTATAGGAAGGATAAGGGTAATGACAGTTTTGTAGGAATTAGCTACTCCCTCTGGAGTAATTGTGGTTGAGAGAAGTTCACATAACTCTATCCCTTGTGATATGATCATCCTTTGTGTTGTTAATTAGTTTCAAATCAAATGGAGGTACCTATTTTTAAAGTACACTCATGTCACAGCTCACACCAGAATTCGCATAGGGGAAGGGTAGGGGGTTCTGCACCAGCCAGTTCCAAGTCTCTAGGCATCTATTGGATTTCTTAGGATACAGCATGTAACGGGATCTCCAGAATGAATGCACACTCCACCGTGGCTAAGCCTCCCTGATCGCCTCCACATGCTGTCTAGAGTAGGTTCTTCTGGGTAACTCAGATTGTCTTCTCACTTTGCCTCAAACTGGAGACTTTCTACTTATATTTTCTAACTTGTTATGACAATTTACAGGACTCAGGGAAAGTTAGTTTATGTCTATGTGTTTTTGATAAAGAATATAGATGGACTATCAGATGAAGAGGGCATAGGATAGTTTCTAGAAGGTTCCAAGTAGTGCCTGTCCCGTAAAATTTGGTAATGTGATACTTTCTTGGCATGTGATATTTTTACCAATTTAGAATTTCCTCCCTCGTTTTAGTTTAAGAATTTTTGAGGAAACAAGATAGGAACAATTGATTACCCAACCTCCAGCTATCCTCTCCTAAAGGATGTGGTTGGGGTTGAAGCTTCGAAGCTTCTGGTCACAGTTTGATTTTTTCTGAATCTTGGCCCTCATCCTGCAGATGTCTAGGAGCCGACAAAGAGTTATCACACTGGAAAAGAGAACATTCCCAGAATCAGTATTACTCGGAGAATTATAGGGATTTGGGGTACTCTTTGTTAGCAATCAGGGGCCTAGAGGGAATATCTATATTATGACACAGTCACCAATAACTTATGGTGGTTTCAGGAGTTCACTTCTTCCTCTCCAACACATCAGCCCAAGGGGCAGACATCTTCTTTGACCACAGTTAAAACTTAAAGCAACATATTGATAAATAAAATTATCTACTACAAAGTAAGCAATCAAATGATAAAAACATAATTCTTAAAATAAATATCAAGCTCTTTTGACTTTCTTGGATGCTATTTGGTGGTCACAGTACCAGAAACATTTGTTCCACTGGATTTGACCCCAGTTATTCAAAAGTTATTGAAGGTCTTTCAGTCATATTCAACCTTAATTTTTCTCAGGAGAGTCACATATATGAAGATCCTGGCCCTGTACCTTCTTACTTCACTTTTATTGATTGTCTTTGACTCTTTTTCTGATGCCTGTGGTGGTCTAGGTCTAACAAATGAATTCTAGTGTATTAGCTGATAATGGCTATAGCATTAGCTTTCTCTTGGTTCTTCAGATTTATCGTTTTTTTTCCTATTTTTTATTGATTTTATTGAGCTATACATTTTTCTCTCCTCTCATGCTTGCCTCTTCCCTCCCGTTCAACCCTCTTCCAAGGTCCCCATGCTCCCAATTTACTCAGGAGATCTTATCTTTTTCTACTTTCCATATAGATTAGATCCATGTATGTCTCTCTTAGGGTCCTCATTGTTGTCTAGGTTCTCTGGGATTATGATTTGTAGGCTGGTTTTCTTCAAATTTAATAGGTAGATTAAAAATGGAGAACATTAAGGGATGGTATTTATTCATAGAGAACTGAATTTTGTGCACATAGTTTAAACAGCAAATAACAAAAAAGGCTTCTATTGAAAACATCCATCTTGGCCAAATCTTCCTAGCTTCTTCTCCAATTATTCTCTCCAGAGGCAATCACTTTACTTTTGCTACTATTTATGTCCCATGAATATTTTTGGATTTTACTGATATTTCAATATCATGCTAATTTAATCAAAGACTTAGTATTGTATATGGTTCCTACTTCACATGATAATATTCCTATTAAGTATAATATTGACTTGACTGGCAACCTATGGCTTATGAAAGCTTTCAATAATAATAAAGAGAATTAAGAGGTATGCTGGGTAATTTTCATTCTTGTTCACTTTTAAAGAAATGTTTATTGACAATCAATCCTACTCTACTTTTCTTCTCTTTGTTTTAAATTTGTGTATTTTTGCCTGCAAGCAGTGGTACTTGTTTGTCCTACTGTGTTAGCAGATCTGTGAAGGAGTGACATTTCCAGTATCTAAAGCAATCTGGGTACTCCTTACATCTTGCTACACTATGTTGTCTGCTCTAGTATTCAGTCACATTGCTCCCCAAGTGCTGGAATGGCTACTCTCCAGTGTGGGAATCTCATTCCTGTATTCCATGTGTTCCTTTGCTGGATTTCCCGCACAATGTGTTAAACCATCTTTGTAAGTAATTTCTCAGAAAAGATGAGTATGGAATGAAGAGGTCACATCTGAGGCTCTTGTTTACTTAGGGTCACTCCTACTGATGGATGGATTCTGCACATGTTATAAACCATTTTCTTTCAGAATCTTCTACCCAATGTTCTGCTGTGGCTGTCTGCATAATGGCTGAGAAGATACCCCATCTTTCAAATGATAACCTATGAATTTCTCTCTGGATGTTTTTGTTCTTTACTATCCCATGTATTTGGTAACTGTACTACTTTAGTTTGAGTCTTTATTTATTCATGGTTCAGTACTTGGAGAACCATTCAAGTCTAGGGACCTGTGCTCTTTGGATCTATGAAAACTTCTTGTATTAATTAAAAGTTTTTTTTTTTTGTATGTGAGTATTTTCCCTGCATAAATGCCTGTGCATCCTGTGCATGCCTGGTGCCTGAGGAGGCCAGAAGAGGGCATCAGGTCCCCTGGAACTGGAGTTAGAGAACATTCACCACGCCGTCAATCCAGCCCTTTGGCCTGGGGTGTGTGTGTGTGTGTGTGTGTGTGTGTGTGTGTTTGTATGAATGTATTCCCCATATTTTCTTTGGAATTTTTTCAGGCAGATTTTAGGCTTCCTGGATTGACACTTTGTTTTTTCTTTTCTCTTTTCATCTCCTTATCTTTTTACATTTTAGAGTGATCTCTCAGCTCTCTGCTGTGATCCTTTATATATTTATTAAAAGTGTAGATATCAATAAACGATTTCAAAACCACATGTACTGATACTGCTGTGTCACAATTATTGTAATTGGCATTGTGGGACCTCTAAGCCCTGCACATTTAGAATATTCACTGTGCGATTTCTGTACAAAATGTTTGTTGATGCCTGAACCCCCATCCCGACTTGAATAATCATATTTGTTGTATTACAAGTTCTGTTTTGGCCGTTTTTGGTTCATCTTCATAGCATACTCTGTTTTCCTATCAGAGGCAATGCCTTTTGTCACTATGAGGGTATTATTTGAAATTTTTGTTGGATACTCCAGGCTAAAACTTCTCTTCCTTCTGATGTAATTTGTCAGTTTATTTTGTTCTATTCCATGTTGGAGGCTTTTAAAAACCATTAAGATTATTGTGTCTTCATTAATCTGATTAGTGAGTCGGGCTCTGAAGGCTGATGGAAAATTCCTCCTGTGCAGGCACGGTTCAGGCTATGGATTTTGTGTCAGTAAGATTAGATAGTAAACTGTCTTTTTCATAGAGAAAAACTCTAGATGCAAGTGTGTACGTATTTATTTCTATCAGAGCCAATCACCAACCTCTTTCATGGAAGCTCTGGACCTGCTACCGGTGTTGTCAGTACAAAATCAGGGAAAGATGCTGAGGACATAACCCCTGTTTGAATCTTCAGCCTCACAACAGGGTGCCCATTTCACTTGGGCTTAGATTCCTAGCTTAAGTTGTCAGAAAATCAGCTGTTGTTAGAAAGAGAAGGTGGGTTTGGAGGGATGAAGGGGAAGAGATTATGATGTAATTGTATTATAATCTCAAAAATAAAAAGCCTCATAAAATTTACAAAAGGACAATAGGTTTCAGTGGCTTGAGATTAATACAGAAATACAGTAGTCAACCACTGTCTGTGAGAACTTTAAGCCATTCCCTGTTATTTTTGGTGACTTCTTCCTGGTGCCCCTCAGACTTGGGTTATCACTACCCAATGATGGATCTCCCTTGGCTAAGTGTGTAAGTTCATTGATCACACATTCTGTGCTTTCTCATAGAAACTGTTCATCCAACTTTCCCCCTCTGTATCTCCTTTGTATTCACTACTGTGTGAGTTTTGAGGTAGAAGAGAGAATTAAATGGGCAGCTTTCGTTGTTTGAGGTAAGGATTATATTAGCAGACATCATTCATGGTAAGCATGATGGAGTGGACATAGAAATGAGCAACCTTATTCTTTAGAGTGAACCATAGCTCATGGACAAAGATGGGGGTCAAGGTTTCTCTGGATGAGGGGACCGCGGCCCTCCGTTGCTATCCATTGCTTTTCCTCTGTCCGTGAAAGACTGGCCTTTAAGAGGTCTCTGACTATGTGCACATTCTCTATAACCTAAAAAGCAAAAGAATCTTGGATACACGTTTCTTATCAAAAAAGCTTGTTTTGCTGTTCATTTGCCTTTCATTTCTTCTTCTGTGGATTGTAGTTAAAACATCGCCCCCATTTGTTCAGTTATCTGTGAACTTTAAGTAATCACCATTGTGGGTTTTGTCTCACATCCTCCTTTCAGCCCTGAAAACGACCCATTCATTGCTAGAGATGGGAGTAAGCTGTGCTTATCATTTGGGAGAAAAGATGAAATGCTATGCAGATCCCTGAAAACGGTCATAATCAAAAGATTGAAAACAGACTTTTAATCCAGTGATGAGAACAAAGAAAACACAGTAAAGCTTATAGAATGTGCAAAAAGAGAAAAGGAGGCAGAGAAATTTTGGTAATAGAAAACACCATAAAACACATTACTGAAGTATATCCAGATATGTCCTTCTCTGTGTATCAACACAGATAATACTCAAAGCAAACAGTGAAACAGGTGAAATACAAAATTACATAGTGGTAGTGTCATTATGTAAACATTCCGTACTGAGGGAAATTCTGTATTTCATGTGTGTATATCATGTTAATATCAGCATGTGCACCAGAGCGTAATTGTTACTGCTAAAATGCACAGATATCTTGGGGTGAGTAAAGGTAGAGGTGTGTAGCAAGAAGCTGCTTGTTCATCCTGGCTGCCCAGAACCAAAATAACCACACAGAAATTATATTAATTAAAACACTGCTTTGCCCATTATCTCTAGATTCTTATTGGCTAACTCTCACATCTTAATTTAACCCATTTCTATTCATCTGTATATCACCGTGAGGTCGTGGCCTGCCAGCAAAGTTCTGGTATGTCTGACTTTGGCAGTGGCTCCAAAGTGTCTCTCTGACTCTGCCTTCTTCCTCCCAGCATTCAGTTTCATCTTATCCGCCTACCTAAGTTCTGCCCTATCAACAGGCCAAGGCAGTTTCTTTATTCATTAACCAATGAAACCAGCACATAGACAGAAGGGCCTCCTACACCAGAGTTGAAGAAGGTTTTAACAGTATTCAATTTAATCTTAAAGATAAAACACTGTAAATAGGATGGGTAAGAACAGCTGTAGTAACATTTTAAACTACAGCACAAAATCCATTGCCTTGTATAATAACTTGATGGTTAATAAAAGACAGTAGAAGAAGACACAAAAAAGTGCAAGAATAAAATGTGTTTAAAAATGCTTTGGGGGTTATAGCTTTAGTATTGATGGGAATGGAGCATGCTTGGAGATAATAAAATTTTTCAAACTGTTGTGTCCACGTAAACTGTGCTTCTTTTTAATTTTATGCTGCTATTGAAATTACAGCTCTTGAAAACTTAAATATTTTTAATATTCATATTATGTTACATTAGTTTAAACCAATAGCTTCCTAAAACATGAGCTTGTAGTTTTATGATGTTATAAAGATAACAGAATTTTATGTAAATATTTTCTTAAAAAAATCCCACTGAATTAAAATCTGCCTTTCTCCACTTTCTTGCTTTAGAAATTTGCCTCAAATTATCAGTAATAATTTAGAATGCTTTTTAAAATAGAAAAATGTTAACTTTGGTAGTTTACAGTGTGTATTTGTGACTAGGCAAATGTTAGAAAACAGTATTTATACGCATGTGAGTGATACTTGTGGACTCTGTATGTGTGTCTCTGTTTATGTGTGTATGTGGGCTTATGAGTCTTAGAAATAGAACTGAGAATGGCACCCAGGGGTACATATATTTTAATTCTTGATCCCTATTTTCGGAACTGTTTGGGAAAGATTAGAAGGTATGCCCTCATTGGAGGGCATTTGTCTCTGATGGTGGGCTTTGAGGTTTCAAAAGCCTACTCCATTCCCAGTCATTTCAACCTCATTGTTGTATCTTAAGATGTGAGTTCTTTGTTATTGTTCCACCACCATGCCTGCCCACCTGCTGACGTATGTCCATATGGACTATCAAGTCCATCATGATAGCTATGAACTCTAACCCTCTGAAACCATAAGCCCCAAATAAATGTCTTTCTTTGCAAGTCGCTTTGGCCATTGGGGTCTTATCACAGCAACTGGAAAAGTTACTAGAACAGCAAGAAAATTTAATATGTGGCACAAGTTTGTATCTGTGTAGTGCCTAGTGTACACTCATATTCGAAGCTGTTAATAGGTATTACATAGTAATTTGTTTCTTGTATTCATTGGCTGTGATGAGACCATACTTTCTCTTGAAAGAAACACTTGTCTTTTAAAGACAACAACTTACATTTATTCTATACACTTCTTCTCTATAGAATCTAGTTGGAATCAGAAGAGTATATAGTATATGTAATTTCAAGCTTGTTGCTTGTCTTCTGAAACATTCGAAACCTCCGCTTAGAGAAAGCCCCACAATTAAACATGTTATCACATGTTCAGGCCATTAGTCTCGATCCTTAAGCTTTGTGTATTTTCCATGGATATTTCTAGAAGGCTCAAGAGGTTTTATGCAATTTCAAGTGGCTTACAAGCTTTGCACGTTAAACTTGGAAAATACTTAGTAATACCAAGTAATAGTGATTTAAAGGCTTAAGAGACTTATAGAATTGTTAAGGATTTTGAGATTATTTTATCCAAGCCACACTTCACAAGTCCAAACACAGAATCCTAAAGAGAAGCCGCAAATGCCCAACTCAAATATGTGATGGAGGTAGGAACTTTGACCTTTTTATTATGTCTGTTTATTATAAGCATCCTATCTTCCTCAAAGAGAATTTAAAACCTTTTTCTGTGAAAAACAATAATAGAAGTTATATGTAATTTTCCTTCCATGCTCATAAAGATTGACTTACACAACTAGAACTTAAAAATGTGTTTATTAAACAAAAAGGAGATGATTCTTCAATTAAAATTTCCTTTATGTTCCCTTCCACTCTAATGGTATTTATTCAGAATTCAGCAACTATGCTGTCACCATCCAAAGGTAATCCCCATTAGAATTTTGGCAACTTGACAACATGCTGATTAACTTATATTTAATGTGTTGTATTCTTTACACTGGGAAAATAGCAGCAAGTGCACTTTTGTGGTGTTTATACCTGGGTAGTGGAGAGATAAGAAGTTTGATTCAAGGCTGTTTCTTTTATTTTACTCCTAATCCATGTTATTGTCTCCAGTGGCCTAAGTAGGCTTTTATTGGGCACCTTATTATATTTGTAAACTTGTTTTTTAATTGTTTTTATTGAGCTATATATACATTTCTATATGCTCCCCTTATTTGTAAACTTTTGAAAATAAGTAAGGCCTGGGGCTATAACTCGGTGGTATAACACTTGCCAAGCATATGAGGCCTTGGTCATGGTCCTCAGCACTGAAAGCAAACAAACAAGCAAAGCAAAGTAAGTAAATAAATGAATAAATCAAAATAAAATGCAGCAATACAATACACAGAAGTATTCTAATAATGCAGGATGAGGAAATCTGAATGCTGAGCAAGCAGGAAGAAATTTGTTTGTAACCTAGCCTGTGTATGCTTGCTTTGTGCCACTTGCATTCTGCATACCAGAGAGGGAATTAAGAGGAAAAAATGCAAATCTATTTTTGTGGTCTGTCCTGGCCAATGTTCTGTTGCTGTGAAGAGATATCATGACCTTACCAAGTCTTATATTAAAAAAAGGCACTTGGTTGGAGTTTGCCTACAGTTTCAGAGGTTTAGTTCATTGTCATCATGGTGGGGAGCATGGCAGCAAACAGGCAGATATGATGCTAAAGAAGTAGCTGAGAGTTCTACATCTGGATCTCCAGGAGAAAGGAAGTGAAAGAGTTGCTAGGCCTGGTTTGGGCTTTTGAAATGTTAAAGCCCACCCCCAGTGACACACTTTCTCCCACAAGGCCACACCTCCTGATCCCTCCCAAGCAGTGCCATTCCTTTATGACTAAGCACTCAAACATATGAGCCTTAGGGGGCATTCTTATGCAAACCACCACATAGCCTGCATAATCTAATGTGACAAGTGGGTAAAAACTTGACACAGTGTTGCTATTGTGTGTTGTCATGGACAAAAGCACAGGAAACCTTATGACTTCCCAGAAGTGGCATTATGCAGATGCAGTTTTCAAGCCTAAGAAATATTTATTAGCAGGGAAACAATTCCTGCTTGTCAAAGAGTTACAAAGATGAATGATTCTATACGATAACACCTAGAATATCTTCAATCATTTCAGGGACCTTGACTAGTACTCGGTAGGGCCAGAACCTGTTAGTGAGCAGTTATCAGATATCAGACATTGAAAAAACAAACAAGAATTATTACTGTCTTCAATCGTGCAGTTCAAGGTGGCTTCAGAAGTGCATGTCATCCCTTCCTTTGGACATTTGTTAAAACAGATGAAACACAATTGTGACAGTTCAGAGAAGATCCTTGTCCACATGAACTGTAACTTGACCAAGACAAATGTAGATCTCTTGTCAGAAATAAATGTCTGGTAGCTTGTATACTACAGGAAACCGGACATGAAGTCATACTATGTCTTCAGGCTTGAGCGAGAAGGTAAAGCCCTTAAAGTCGCTTAAGGTATGGAAAACAAAAAGGAAAACTTCTTAGCTCATAATGCAGAAATCAATGCAGAGTACTGATCTTACACTTTTGCTCTCTCCCATGGGAAAATCAGGTGTCTTAGACATGTATGCAAAGCTGTGTGGCATGAACTAACTTCATTTAGATTCTTCAGCATCAGATGTACTCCAGGTCATCAAATAGAGCTTCTAGTCAAGGCTTTCAAGCAGATGATGTGTGTCAAGCCAAGATAATGTCTTCAGGAATATTAACATTGCTGTTGTGCAAAATATATTTCTTATGTTAAAAAAAATCCATGTTGATGTCTCCAGATTGGCTTTGAGGTTTTCTTGGTTTGTATCTATGTTAACCTTTCCTACCTCCACTTTATGCTGAGGGAGAACCTGCCTATTTATTTTTCCTTACTTTTGTTTTTAATTAGCTTATTTCATCAGCCTAAAATAAGAACCAAAGAAGCTTTTTCCTACCTAACTGTTTAGAAGTAGTGGCAAATATCCTTTTTTATGTAATTTATCTGTTCATTTTATATCCAAACCCTATTTCCCCCTCCTCTTTTCCCATTCCCTCTTCCACCTCCCCTGTGTCTCCCCCAATCTACTCCTGTTTCTGTTCAGTTAGGGGCAGACCTTCCATGGGTATCAACAAAGCGTGGCAGAATAACGAGTTGGAAAAAAACTAAACATCTCCCCTTGTGTTAAGTCTGGGCAAGGCAATCTAGTATGAGGAATGGGTTCTCAAGAACCAGTCAAAGTATTAGGGACAGCCTCTGGTCTCATTGTTAGGAGTCCCACAAAGTAGACCAAGCTATACAACTGTCGCATATATGTAGGGCATAAGTCAACCACATGTAGGCTCCCTGGTTGTTGGTTTAGACTCTGTGAGTTCCTATGAGCCAGGTTAGTTGTTTCTGTGGGTTTTCTTGTGACGTCCTTACTCATCCGGCTCGTACAATCCTTCCTCCCTCTCTTCAGCGGGATTCCGTAAGCTCAGCCTAATGTTTGGCTGTGGTTCTCTGCATCTTTCCATTAGTTACTGGGTGAAGGCTCTGTGATAACAACTGGGGAAGCCACCAATCTGATCACAGGAGAGGGCCAGCTGAGGCTGTGTATCCTTTACTACCAGGAGTCTTCCCTGGGGTCATCCTTGCGGATTCATGGAGTTTCCCTTGCATCAGGTTTCTTCCTGATCCTGAAATGACTCCTCACCTCCGTCATCTCTTTCAGGACTCTCGCCCACTATCCATTCCCTAACCTCAATTTCCCATCCCCACCTGCCCCCAATCCACCCAGGAGATCTCTTCCATTTCCCTTCCCGGGGGATCCGTGCATCCCCCCTTGAGCCCTCCTTGTTACCTAGCCTATCTGCATCAGTGGACTGATGTTTTAGTGTCTATTGGGATAAATATTTTCAATTATTAGATATTGGCAGGTTGCTCTGAATTTAGCTGATGGTTGAGTGAACTGAGAATTTTAACCATTGTGTAAACCCATAATATATCACTTATAGTGGGAAATCAGGACAACTCTAAGTTCGGTAGAGACAGAATACTAGTTTTCTTCTCTTTTATCATGAAAAGTCACCAAAATACGGGTCTAAGAAAACTAGTTAAGTATCTGTTAATCCTTGCAAATGGTCCCAACAAATGTATTTTCTGTGTCTTAAAAGAATAGGCCTAAGCAATTGATTATATTTCATTATATACACATATGAAATTATCCAACAGCAATTCTTTATTTATAGATTATAAATTGCCTATCTTACCGTCTTAGATAGGCTATGTGAAAGTTTTTAGAATCATAAAGCCAGGATGGTAACTAGGGAAGCTTCCAATTCCAAGTTTGAAAAATAATTTCTTCCTATTTGTTTTCAAACTGGTTATCAGTAAGAAAAAAAAATGACAAAAATTAGGAACCCTGGAAAATCTTGTAAACTATAAGAGAGCTGTCACAAAAGGAAAGAGATTTTCAAGGTCTCAGCAAAGCAAAGAGAATCAACAGTTGTAATGATCACAAAAATGTTGTTTGGTATAGAGTGGAGAGTGGAGAGGAAGGACAGAGAGGAGAGTGAGGGCTGAAAGAACCAACATCTCGGCTTAATTTATCTGTGGGGTCAATGCAACATGATCAATACTACAATAGGAGCTTTTATTCAGTCTTATACTTGAATATTTTTGCATTGCTTGGCATTTTGTTATGTAACTTTTGAAAGCATATGCATAATTATGGAGGATGACATAATGTGCACTTCTGACCCATTGCCTAGGCTCAATGTAAACCATTCATGGCATGTACCAGACTTATATTCCTAATTTGTCACTCTGTACTCATGGATGAGTTTGAAGCAAATCTCAGATCTCAAATATTCTAACTGTACACAATTCTTAAAGATATGGACAGTTTAAGAACTATATTGTATGGGTAGGGAAGACAGCTCACTGAACAGAATACTTTGTGCACAGTGTAAGGACCCATGTTAAGATTCCCAGCTTCCAATTTGTGACAATTTATCTGTAATCCCTGGGTTAAATTGGCAGAGATAGGTTCCCCCCAGAGAAGGCTGGCTCCAGGTTTAGCAAGAGACCCTGCCTTACTAAAGTAAAGAAAGATGGAAGAAGACAGTACTTGAAGTGAACCTCTGGCCTGCGCATGCATGTATACAAATATGTGAACACCTATGCATGTGCACACACACATACACATACAAGCATATACATGAGAAAAAAACATAAGAAAACTGTAGTTCTAGGATGCTGTCATCTTCCTTTTAGAATCTGGAAAATTCTGATGATGTAAATCAAATACTTGTGAAAATCAAATTCAGCATGGACACACACACACTCACAAACACATAGATATGAACACATAGTTGCTGTGTTTAATAAATAACAAATTTATATTCTCACATCGCATTTGCTTAATGTACACCCACAATTTCTTTAAATCATAGTTCCTTCTCTCTAATGCTTTTTCTGTCTTATACTTTATTTCGTGTTAGTACATTATATATTAGGAAATCTATATGTTTAATATTTTCCCCACTTAATGGACCCATCTGATTTGACAACTTACTTTTATTTGCTCCTCAGGTTTTCATATTTTTCAGACAGTCATGGTAAGTCCCATCAATGCTAACGCTTGTATATTGGACCATTGAGGTAGCCAAAGTGTTGTATTGCCTTATATAGTAATATGTATGTAATGTATATATTAATATATATGTAGTTTGTAACCAATAAGAGTTATAAGCCTTTCCTTCTGACTGACACAGCAAACTGCACGAGCTAGAGAATAGCAAGACAAAACTTAGGTGGAATCTACTTTGGGGATGTTGCCCTGTACATATTTTAAATAAGCCATTTCCATTATTTTTCCTCTATAGCTCTTATAGATGGTTCTTACATTATATACAAATACAGCCCTGCAATGCTATTCCTCCAATTCTATTGTGAATTTCTGCATTTTTTCAGATTTTCCTTTAGTGGATCAGTTTCTAATGTAGTAACTGAGAAGCCCACTTTACATACAGCAAATGCAGTATTTACAAAATCTCGTTTCCTTTGGAACAAGATTGTTGATTTGATATCACAGTTAATTGGTTTCAATTATACACAAAAAGCAAAAGCTGCTGAATCAATTTTTTTATTTTGTCAAGAGTATTGTACTTCAGAAAATCTGAAGTGGAGTCCAAGTGACAGATCTAGGGGAATTATGAATGTTTTAATTAAATTATGAGTATACATGCATATAAGGACTAGTTTTCAGTTACTCTACAAGTATCCTATATTAAAACATTTTATTTGTATTGTTTCCCCTTTGTTGATTTATTCTGTGAAAGTGCTTAGGAAATGACTACTCACTATATAGCACCGTCTAGGATTTACAAATGTTGAACGCCCACTGCTTTTCTGAGAGCATTGTGTGAAAAGCATACATCTGCCTGTAAGGAACTTGCCCCATTTTTTTTTTCTGCTGTCTTCTGGCAGACAGGCTCCTTGGACTTAGCTTGGGTTGGTGGTAACATTTTAGGGAATGTATAGCAAGTCAGAAGGACAACACAAATAACAGCAAAGCAATTTCATTCATTTGCAGAAGGATCCAATGTGCATTGAGTTGGGTGTAGTACGTTTCTTCATTTTTGTATACATCTGTTTTCTGAATGAAGCACCTTGAATTCCTAGTCTTGCACCAGAAATCTTGGTTCTCTTGGCCTTGTCATCACCAGACAACCATCAGCAGGTAGAGAAGGCAAGATGCTGTCTTCTAGCCATCAGCATAGCGTGGTAGTACTTTTCTTTCTCCTTGGTGCGCATTTT
>LOEQ01002886.1:80897-98665 GCA_001685075.1 Bramus lutescens | reverse complement strand
TCTCTCTCTCTCTCTCTCTCTCTCTCTCTCTCTCTCTCTCTCTCTATTCCGCTGCTGGCAATAGCATGTTGTCAATCTCATCCAGAAAACATGTGCTATAATTATTTTATTCAATTCTCTTTATTGATGATATCATGATTATCAGAGAGGTTATACACAATTATTCAAATTAGTTGTAATTAGAAGATACCTTCTTAGTCTTAGTGGGAATTACTTGTTAAATAGTGTTAATTCAAAGACTCAGCTGTTCGCTCCATAGAAATAGGAGAGTGTTTATTCGGGAGCCAAGTATGAATAACCATGGCCCAGCCAGATGAATTAAAGTTACCACAAATGCCATGTGCCAACGGGGGTATGGTTCCCTGAGATTTTTTTTTGTAGTTACAGAAGAAAATAAAGTCATAAATCAAGTGACTTTTGAAATCCATTGGTGGAAGCATGAAGCAGATAGATTGCAAGAGAACAAGGAAATCTCTGCTGTATATTTGGGTTGCTCTGTGATGACATCCTGAGCCTCTGCTTTGGTGGAAGCTGGTGGCCAGCTAATATACTCCAGTAGGTTCAGAGGAGAGAGTCCTAAGGATGTCAGACCATATGCGGCAGCAAACACTAGATGGAGGCTGAAGGTAGCTCAAGGATGACTGACCACATGCAATGCTGTGACTCTCCATCACCACCGGTGTTCTAATTGGTGAAGCAATCTGCAGANTCTGAGAATTTTAGTCTACATAGTTTAGTTCCTCTTACATATGAAAGTACACGGTACAATACTAAATTAAAGGGAGCACATGCACCGACTCCTTTCAAATTTCCAAATACTTTAATCTCGCTGCCATGTCAGATATCAGCACTGCCTGCTCCTTTTCTGTTGTAGAAACTGGAACCAAAGAGTTGGTCTCTCACCTCTTCTCACTTAAGCTTAAGGTTTTGCTCCCTGAACTCAGATCCCTTATAATAAGTTTCCCCCAAAAGCAGAGTCATCTGTTGTTCCGTATGCTAACTCCTCGAAGAGACAACTCAACAGGACAATCGGGAGGATTGACGCTTGAGAGAGAAAAATCAAGAGCAGAGTTGAGAGCCATGTATTTATCCTTATTCACACTGTGACTGGCTTTAAAGTCACTTCCTTCAAATGATTCCCTGTGGACCCTTAGTCACCTCCTTTCTTGAGTATGTGCTCATTCTGGTTTTGGCATCTATCTATAGGCTATATTTGCAATTCTTAAAGGGGAACTGTACTGAATTTTCAGTAGTGTTTAAATCACTTAATCATATTTCTCAATTATCCCATGATGTTAGTTATTTGAATTTCAAGCTGCAGTGTTCTTAGTGAAAACTTAATATCTTCATTATACATACAGCCATGCTCCGCTAATTAGCACACTGAAAGCTGCAGTTTAACCCTGGATGCCGCTATTTCCAGCTTCAAGGATATACTGGATTTTCTCATTTTGGAAAGTTTAGAAGGGAAGCTATCATTATTGGATTCCACTTCCTTCTTTGTTCAGAAAGAAAGCCCCCCCGTATTGCCAGAAAGTTCCAGGTATAATCAAAATGCGTGTGTTGCTGTTCTCATCTATTGCTTTATGCATAAAAGCATCCTTGACTGTTTTCCAGAAGAGTAAGACAATTTGCAGGACAGTTAATGAAAATTAAGCTATATTGGTTTTTTTTTTTCTGGAGGGAAATTTCACCATGTAATTAACTTTAAAAATCACTGTTTATTTTTCCAGTTTATTGGAAACCAAGAAACTGATTTGCAATAACAAAACTCAAAGAACACCCTGTGTTTTCACATTCTGCTGATTTAGGGATCCAGGTTCCCAAAGCAAATTTATGTTTGCTTTTTTTTTCTTTTTTGAGTTGTCTTTTCGGCTGTACCTGAGGTCTTTCCCAATAAACCATTCTTCCCTTTCAGTTCAGACTTAAGAAAGAACCGTGCTTACTTATGTTTGAAAAGTAAATGCATTAAAATTACATTAAGTTTAAGATTTCAGTAATGATTTTTTAAATTAAAAGGTTTAGTTTGGTTTGTTTGTGTGTGTGTGTGTGTGTGTGTGCGCGTGCGTATATAGGAGGCTGTGTTTACCACCCCCATGTGCATGGGTCAGGGAATAGTTTTCAGGAATCAATTCTTTCCTTCACCTACTGAGCTGGTAAACGTTGATGTGACATTTTAATATATTGACTCTTGTCACCAAACTCAAACTTAAAACTTAAAAACTGATTAGAGGAGCCAAAGGAATTAAAATTGGTCAGAAGTTTGGCAAATGCAGAACAGGCCCAACAATTCAAGCCTGTGGGTGTCTTCTATGGCTTTCCCTGGCATAAATTAGGGATATCTTGATTGGAGATGCTTTATAAAGCTAAAAAATAGTATTCTAATCCAGAGGCTTCACAGGAGGGGAAGTCCTCCCATATAGGTCGCTGTTGGCTTGTGTCTGTATTGTCGTCAGACTTTACCTCTGAGTACCTTCATGTGACTTTGAGCTTCTCCCTTCTACCAGCTTCCCTCTGATATTTCTCTAAAATAAACAGAAAGCAAACTATTAAAGAAAGGTTTTAAAGCCAGAAGCAGCCCTGTGGATCTACAGAGGAGTCGGATTTTTTTTCAGGAGAAACACATTGACTGATGACTCTCATAGCAAAGATAAAGTTTGACCTGCCTCACAATATGATTTTAAGTGATGAATGTCGTGATCAAAATGCCCTTTGAAAATCCTGTCTTCCATTTGTGGAAGAGTTTGACTTCCTTGGAGCTAGGGTTTCCATAGTGAGAAGTACTTTATTAGAACTACCAGACCAATTTTTCATGAACTTAAACTGACTCAGACCTCCCTCTGAAGAAGCACCCACCCCTTTCCTTTCCTTCCTCCCTTCTGTATGTTTGAAACTGCATGCTTCATCTTAGTATGAAAAATTGAAGTAAAATGTACTGTTCCCATGGAAATGTATTTGATGGCAATATCTCAGATTGTATAAACAAGAAGTCAAAGCTCAATAAAAAGTATGATTCTACTAGGGCCAGGAACTCCCTGGACCTAGGATTTCAACAATAAAGATTCCACTGACAAGGCATTGGAGCAAATGTGCATCTGGATGTGAACCTACACCTTGGGGTGTAGATGCTCTCGGGAACTGGCAGAGATAACTTCCGGAAGTGAGATGGGTGTGTTCTGAATTTCATGTCTCTACTCCTTCTTAGGAATTTATTCTCTTTTCCATATGCATCCCTCCAAGGACATTCTTTTTTTTAATTTTATACAGTCTCATTTGTAAATTCTTTTCCTATTGATTTTTTTATTGAGCTCTACAATCTTCTCTGCTCCCCTCCTGATTCCAGGGACACTCTTATAGAACTCTTGTGGTATCCAGGATCCTCCATGACAGGAAGAAAGGACTCTCTTGGGTTGTCTGTCAATCACAGTCCTCACCTCTAATCTCCTGTTTTAGATGTTTACTCTATTTACATCAGCTCCTCGTGTTCCATTCATTCTTAGCACTTCCAGTCTTGTCTCCCATTGCACTCTTGAACTTTCTTGTCAAAGATCTCTCACTGTGAACCTAACAACCTTTCTCTCACCCTCCTCTTAGCAGCATCCACTGTTACCTGCTTCCTTTTCAACCCCTCTTCTTCTTGATGTCTAAGACATCACTCCAGCACCTATGGTTCATAAAACAATTCAGAGGAGGGGGTGGAAAGAATGTGAGAGCCAGAGGATTAGGGCATTTGCTGTGCGATTGTGTCTTGGAGTAATATCAGAAGCTTCAACGCAGAAAGTCTCACCATCATGACTGCTTAAACACAAGCTGAATAAGTACAACAAAAATAAACGTGCCAAAGTGGATTGGGGAAACGCCCATGAAGCCTCAACCCTACACAAAGAACTACAAGCAACTAAGGAAATCCAAGCATGAGAGAAATAGTCTTCTTCAGGAAGAGCACACCAATTGGTTAGCCAACACCAAATTGTCAGCTCTGAAACATGTGTACAAGTAACATTATACAGATTATATTTAAAAATTTGTATGTAGGCATATATACATTTATATGTGTTACAACAATTTGTGAAAATGATATGAATTTGAAAGAGTGTAAGAAAGGGTTTATGGGGATGGAGGTGGGAAAGGGAAGGGAGAAAGGATGTAATTATATTATACTATTAGGAATAAAAGAAAAATAATAAAAATAAATTTTAGAAAAAGAAAAAGAAAGATTCCATGGTCTCCTTTCATACTCTGTTTTTCTAATGGATCCCTAAACTTCTTTTCTGCCTCTAACCCTCTCTTCCTGTCCTCTCCTTGTGTCTATATCTTTCATACTTAGTCTTCTTAGCCGATATCACTTCATTACATGTCTCCAACACTGCAGTCACCCAAACATTCTCTAGTATATTTCTCTTCCTGTTGAGCTCCAAGTTCCAGATTCATTTACACATTGACCAACTGAAATCCCCACTTAAATGCTTCTGGGATCTTTTAAACCAAATATGCTCAAAAGGGACACTCTGGTTTCCAAGCCAGCACTCAGACATTGGTGCCCCTAGTCTTCTTGTCTCTAAATGGTGCCATCATGTGGTCCATTAGTGGAAACTTCAAACACACATCCAGTCTTCTGTTCCTTCCGTTCTTTCACTCATGTGTATGTCTTATTCATCACAAACTTGGAGAATTCTACCTTAAACTCGATTTTTCTATCTCAAATCAAATTTTCTTTTGCTTGCTATACTCGATACCGCTGAGAAACGATCCACTTACAATAAACTTCGAAAACCTTTTAAAGAACAGATTTCAACATTTTGGATCAGGTTTAAGTTCACAGCGGAACCCGAAGGGGAGAACAGTTTTTCAATATATAATACTCACATAGTTTCCGTCCTCAACAGCTCTCATCCGAGTAGTGCTTTTCCTACAACCACTAGATCTATTTTGAAACATCTTTGTTCCCCAGATTCTGAGTGTGCAGCAATTTGCTCGGTGTTGTAAATTCTATGGATTTTGGGTAAATTTATAATGGTAAAACAAATAAACAAACAAACAAACAAAAAAGGCAAAAAAACCCTTCACGGCCTGATAGGCATTGCAGCTCCCTATGTATGTGTCTAGGTCATCTAAATAGACAATGCCGCTCTAAAAAGTCTTCACAATCTAGTGTATTGATGACACAAATTTATTATCTTACAGTTCCTAGATCAGAGTTCAGCATGGGTGACACTAGGCTCAAACCAAGTAATCAGGGATAACCTCTGCCTCACATGGTCTCTGTTTAGGTCCTGTTTTTCCATTTCTGGCCGCTTCTCATCTGTGTCTTCTCCTCCCTTACAGTGTTAGTGCTTCCAGTCCATAAGATGTGGGACCCATCTTACCACATGGCTGGTGATCACGGAGCCACTTGTAGGCTCTTGAGGCTTTTCTCTAGTTCCTGTTAAGGACTCACAAATTCTCCAGTAGCAGGGTATCTTCAGGCTCTTAGGTTATGATTTCCCTGACCTACTTCCAAGAGTTATGTCTTTCTGTAATCACTGTCTTGGAAGGTCTTTCATCTTTAAGGAGCAACACAGTCAAAGTGGATCTATCTGTATAACCCAGGAAAAGCTCCCAATATCAAAATCTGTACCTTCAAGAAGGACCTTGAAGGCAAAAGGAAGTTTTTTCCCCTGTAGTTTCTTAGGTTCTAGAAGACACAGACATCTTTGGAGTACCATTGGTTTGCCCCAGCAGCGTTATTCCTGATGCTTTGTCTGTAAAACACTTCCCTGTCCTAGGAACTTGCTAGTTCATAAACCTACCACAGTCTTGTCTTGTATTTTCTCCTCCCCTCCCCTCAAAGACTCTCTTCTTCTCTTCTCTCCTCTCCTTTTCTCTCCCCTCCCTCCCTTCCCTTCCTCTCCCTTCCTTTCCTTCCCCTCTCCTCCTCTTCTCTCCTTCCCTCTTTTCTTTCCTTCTTTACCCTTCTCTCTTTCCTTCTCTTCTCATCTTATAGTGTTTCTCCTTCTCTCCTGTTCCTCTTCCCTCTGCTCTCTACCATTTTGGTTTATGGCATTTTGTTTTGTGCAGTGGCGGCATATTTAGCGAATTCTGGCTCAGAGTGAAGCTATAGGTACAGATTAAGTTAAGTGTGGCCATGAGAATTTAGAGATGACAGATGCTGTAGGTAAGCAAAGGGGTCTCACATAGACAGGGCAATACCTGTGAAAGCAAAGCCTGTTTCACCTGGCTATTGGTTTCATTTCCCTAGGGACATTGGTCCCTGATGTATTTTGGGGTGAAGGGGAGTTTGCCCACATGTATTGTTGATGTCTATGTACCTCACACTCACATTTGTGCTGGGGTCAAGAAAACAGTTGTATGTGGCATTATCCAAAGCAACCATGAAACTATTCTATTGCTATAATGCTAGGTTTTTCATCTTGATTAAAGAGTTAGTAGACTTTTACAGAAAAAGGCTGAAAAGGAAGGCTCCTGTTGCTTTTCAGACAGCAGTTTGCAGCTGGGTGGTGGTGGCGCACACCTTTACTCCCAGCACTCGGGAGGCAGAGGCATGTGGATCTTTGTGAGTTCGAGGCCAACCCCAGCCTGGTCTACAAGAGCCCAGTTCCAGGACAGGCCCCAAAGCTACAGAGAAACCCTATCTTGAAAACCAAAAACAAGCAGAGAAACAAACAAAACTAGACAGCAGTTTGTTTTGAGGTAGATTTTGCTGAGTTGTTAAGAGTATATCAAGAAACTCTTACCAGCCACTCTCAATATGTTCATGTGGGGAGTGACTAAGTGTGTGTATGCATGAATATATGTATGTGTGTATGTATAATTTATGTGTATGTATGTCTTTATATATATATGCAAGCATCTGTATGCATGTGTATATGAGTATATATATTTGTATATATCTCTGTATGTACATATGTATGCATATATTATGTACTATACATGCGTAAGTGTGCATGCATGTATATTTTTTATCTTACATACATAATAGTGGGTCATCTAGAGTAGAGCTGTTGTCATCACAGGTCTCTTGTGGTGAAGTTCCATAGCTGTGCATTACCTTGTGTTTGAAGAAATAGCACAGGCCTTAGAAATGGGATTGCTTTTTAACCCTAGCACTTGGGAGGCAGAGGTAGGTGGATCTCTGTTAGTTGGAGGCCAGCCTGATCTATAAAAGCTAGTTCCAGGACAGCTAGGGCTACACAGAGAAACCCTGTCTTGAAAAACACAACAACAACAAAAACAAACAAACAAACAAAAAAGTGAAAAAATAGGGTAGCTTTTTGTAGCTCAGTATAAGTCTGGATTTGTGATTCAATCAAAATATCTCTTTTAAAGCAGAAAGCAAAAAGGAGAAAAAGAAAGAAAGACAAATTTACCTCAGAACTGATTTGATTTAAAGTATGATGAAACAAAAGAGGGAAGATTTTTTTATTCATTTTTATTTTATTTTCAACCAAAGGAAATCTTTCATGTAATTTCATCACTCCCCATTAGCTAAGTAAACTACTAAGGCTCAGACTTGATGTCAAAGGGACAGACAGTCAAACGCTCCATGAAACGTTGAATGAAAGGAAATAGCAGATGTGGGTGACTAAAGAGTGGGTGGGAATTCCAGCCTTCCTAGAAAGTCTACCTATTGACAGCTAGCGCCTTCTGAAGTTGATGATTGGTTAGGATGCTCACAGAGGCAGAAACAGGCCGGTCTTGAGAGTACTTTCAATGTGTTGATGGAGAACAAGGAGGCACAAATTCCACGGTCCTTGGATAAGCAGCACGTAGACGGAGGGGAGCAAGTCTGTGTCCGCAAGTCTGAAAGAGGACCAAAATCAAGGTCCCAGGGATGTGATGTGATGAAGGTAGAGGCCAGGGCTTGAGATAAGTGACGATGGTTGTCTACAAAAGAGACACTGCTGTGTCACAATGATGTCACTGCTCAAGGGATCAGACTTCTTCCATTCGTCATTCTTTCTGAGGTCTCCAGTGCATCATAGTGAAGAGTTTGCAAATGAGCCAGAAGACTCCAGCTAATGAGACATAAGCAGGTTTTAGGATATACTCCAGAATTTATCATATCTTTTAGCTTTGAAAGTTAACTTTTACCCTCTACATTTTATTTGTATTATTTTTGGAACACTTTTACTTTGTGCCCATTTTTGGTTCATGGAAAAAAAAAACATTTCAAGGCCATGAGGTTATGGTGGCAAGAAAAACAAACAAAGCAGGGAGCCTTTACTTTTTTCTTCTTACCTTTGGAAACCTGGTACAGTAATGTCTGCATGTTTTTGAATGGGAGCATGCTACAAGTGATGAAGTGAAGAAAGCCCTATTGTCCAGTTGGAAAACAGATCAGATTGCCTATCACTGGTGTGGCCTGTTAATTTCTTAAGGAGATACAGTCCTCTTATAATATTAACTGTGATGCCAAAGGTATATTGCAAAACAGCGACAAGTACAAAACAAAATCAAAAACAAAAACAAATCTGAAAACAAACAAACTTGCCCAAATTGTTTCCTTTTTTGAAAATTACAGTCTTCTATTATCGTCTTTTCACCAGGGGTTTATTGTATTTTTCCTCCTTCTTGTGGTTTTAAAGTTTATACTGAATGCACAAGAGAGCGAAAATACAACCTTTTCTTGGTGTAGCACCTTGCCACCCTGGTGGTAGTTTTATTCTGAGACTAGTTACCTGGGGAGGTGATTCACTGGCAAGAAAAAAATCAGTATATCCATCCATGTCCCCTGATGTTTTCCTAACAGACACATTACAACATAGTGGATGGGACTCAGAGGGGGCTTGGCTCCCCAAATCTGGACATTTGCTGACTGACAGCCTGAACACATGTCTGAAATCAGTATTTGTAGTAAGAACAGTTACATGTTAAGCTATAAAACAGCATGTTGTTTAACAGTTACTAGGTAAAGGGTATCACATGTCATTATTAGTCTGTAATTAATGCACCCCATGTTAATAGCACATAGTTTCATGAACTATTTCATTAAACTATGAGAAATAGCAAAACTACTTTAATAGTCCGGATGTTTGGACATTTGAGCATCATACATTCAAAGATGGTTGTTTATTTCTGAATCTACTCCAGTTACAGAAATATATTCTTTGCTGCAAATGACTTTGGCTTTGCTGCCTTCTATTCTCCCACAGTGAGGGATGTCTTTTGACCCTCTGTGAAACAATAGTCATATCTTTCCAGGGAGTAAATGACTTGACTTCGGATGACGCATTATTGCTTCAGGAGCCTGGGTGCCCTTTCGTATATCATATGGAGTGCTGTCAAATTCTGTAATAACCTGGGAAAATGAATTCACCCTCAAACCAATCTTTCTTGATTTTTTGCTTCTTTGAGAGGGAGCAATTGTAAATAGTTTGTGGCTCTTTCTGCCCTTTCTTTTTCCCTATCATATGTCCTTATGTAGCTACCCACAACCATCCCTTCTTACAGACTCTGGAATGTAGGATGGTTGTTTCAGTGTGTCATTGAGTTGTATTACCTGAATATATTTTGTTTCTAACCCCTTCATTTCTTATCTCTCTCTATTACTTATTCTGCCATGTAACAGATTGGCCCCCAAATCTCATCATTTCTGTGTATATGGAATTTGGGAGTGGTTTAGCTGATGGTCCTGGCTCAGAAACTCTCATTGTGGTACACTTCAGTTACTATATGAGACTCACCATGCAAAGGCTTGACTAGGTCTGGAAGATATGACTTCAAAGTTGCTCAGTCATAGCTATTGGAAGGCCTCAACTTCTTGTCAGTTACTTGCAGATTTTCTTGGGATTGTTGAAATTTCCATTTGATAGGGTAGCCGACACTTCACAAAGATCTATTCGTGGACATCATAGAGTGTCACCTCATTGACATTCTTCACAATGGGAACAAGTCTGCAGATCCACGCCACACTCAGTGTTCCCTTGAAGCTCATTGAGTTTCCTTAAATTAACTCTTTGAAATTCTCCATTCATGAATTCACCCATCCTGGTTTCTACATGATCCCCTCTGATACTGAATTTTGACCTTCAAGTAAGGTCATGGATCCCTGAAAATACTCAGGGTTCTCATTCTGTAGCACAGCTGGGCATTTAGGATTAGACAGTCACTCCAGTCTCAGGAGTTAGACCCTGTTTGTGCCTGCAATTCTAGAATTTCAGAACCTTTATAGCTCTATAATTAGAATTACAAGTTTCCAAGTTTAACCTGCAAATTTTGTAAGCTGCTTTATATAAGAGGTTTCGAGTCATGTAAAAGTGTCTATGGAAAACATGTGAAGCTGCAGAGTCGAGACTAATAGCCTCACTTCATTATAATGTGTTTGGTTACATTTCTCTAGGCAGAGGCCTGGAGTAGCTCAGAAGGGGAAAAATCAAGATCCTAATTGTAAAGAGTATTCTCACCATGTTAACTAGTTGCCACAATCATCACCCCCCAGGTCAGTATTATGATGTGATACTTGTTGCTGGCTTTAGAAAACAGGTTCACATTAGGTTGTCAGACAAGGACTTGCACTATATATTAAATTTACTTGACAGACTCTATTAGAGATAGACACATACATGCACGACACAGACATAGTTACGTGCATACACAGTCTTCTAGACCCACTACCTTATACACTTACAACAAATTTGAAATTGTCCCAGTGCCTTTCTATTAACAACACTTTACTTTTACTGTTTTATATTTCTTTTAAGTATTTTTGATGTGTTGGGTGTTTTGCATACATGTTATGTGCATGCACCATGTGCATGCATTGCCTGCAGAGGCCAGAAAAGGGCATTAGATCTTCCTTGAACTGGAATTACGGATAGGATAGTTGTTAGCTTCTATGAAGGTGCTGAAAATTGAATGGGGATCCTTTTGTAAAAGTAGCCTGTACTCTCAATAGCTGGTCAATATCCCCAGCCCCATAAATACATTTTAACCTAGTAAAGTTAAATACTTCTTTAATTTGAGAAGTCATTGTAAAGCATACTTGGTAATAACTACAAAAACATTTTGAAGCAGACAAAAGGAAAAGGCATACAGATTTTCAATTTTAAGTATATCTAGGTATTCTATAGAACATTATATAAATTTATTACTTATATTTCATTTACAAAATTATAAACTTTTCTTTTGAGGAAACATTGGTTTAGGTAAGCTAAAAATACTGATATAAGATTATGGAAATGCAAACAGCTATACAAAAGATGAAATTGTAATGAAATCTTCAGAAATGTCATATTTTCCTAAAGAATTTACTTACTATCTATAAATTATATATAACACAGAAAGGTAAAACCTTTCATCAAGTCGTTTTGCTCTTTCATTCCTTAATGGACCTATAAATCAAGGTTTTCCGTGTGTTTCCTCCTGATGTGTGGCTTTTATTTTATGGATGGAGGTGAGTCAAGCCCATATTTGCTGCTGGTGTCTTCTTCAAGATGACCTGAAGGATATCTAAAAATACATCATCCCTTCACACTCATCCCTGGGGACAGAATCAGACCACATGCCTGTCTAGAGTATTGATCTGTGGTCAGAATTCCTGTGTGAGACTGAGGTTTTGTTTCCCATGTAATTATGTGTTATTCTGAACCCCAAGCTATCCCACTGAGGCCAGCATAGCAGTTGGGAAGGGGGTTAGGACCAAGGCCTCTACCACTATGGTTTATCTATTTCTCCACCTATTTATGGTGTTGTTTTTCAGGTAGACAATTCCTCCTGAAGATCAGATGACACCACATTGTTTTGGTGGAAGTAGGCAGGCATTCTGCATGCTCTGGAAGAACCACCCATGCCTTGTGCCATTGGCACACTGGACTGTGAATTGGCAGTGATGCACTTGGCAGATGGGGCCAAGTACAGGCAGTGAAGTGTGCAAGCTCTCTCTTTGAATTGATTAATGGTTTTCATGGCAGAAATTCAAGGCTGGAGCATTGGGATGCCTGTCATTGTGTTGTACCCAGTGTCTGCAATTAAAGCTCTAGGGCCACTCCTTTTTCACTCTAACTCAAGCTTAATTAATTTTAAATTAAAATAAATAGTTTCCATGAGCACATGAGGTACATTTGGGGGTTTGGCTGATCAGGATTAGCGTAATGAAGTCTCCACCCCTTCATTATCTTCCACAAAAGAACCCCCAGGAAGATGATTTAAAATGTCATCCAAAGTGGCATGTTGCTGCTAAATATTTTGATATCCACATGGTATTTTCATATCCATGTTCTATGTAGAGAAGCTGTAGGTGTCCTCATGGAGGATGCCAGTGGCCTAATGTAGTTTTGAGTCCCTGTGGGTATCTGGCATCATTTTATGACCCAAGGAGTCTGATTGCCAGGGCTTCACGAGTTATTTCAGGCTAGTTTCTCGTCAACAACAAAGATGCATTCTGAAATATGGTTTGTAGATGAGACATTTGAAATCATAGCTTGTATGGCTGCCCTTATCCAAATCTGCTTCACTGATTAATGCTGAGTTCTGAAGCCACCAAGGTCAGGAGTTTACTTTCCATATGAGTGATTTTGTTTATTCTGCTATATTGTCATAGAATCTGCTTCTCTTCTTCCTGGGGATCTTATAAGTGTCTTTTCTTTGGCAAAAGGGAATTCATAATCAATGTCCTCACCTTTCCTTGGAGAATACTGCAAAGCCCAGAGAATAAGGCCAGCATGTCAGATGACAAGCAGCCAAATTCAAAAGTTATTTTAATATACTTCTTGGTGCATAGCTCTCAGGAAGTGCGTGTGTGTGTGTGTGTGTGTGTGTGTGTGTGTGTTGTGTGTGTGTGATGAATCCTTACTTGTCAACTGTAGACAAAGGCTGAGTCTTGGATAAGTTAGTCTAGTGGGTAACAATAAACCATCACACAAGATATTTTATTTCATAATGACACAGAACATAGGCCTGGTAGCTTTTGCCTATAGAAATTATGTATAATCACTGCAGATTCAACAGGCTGCTGCATATATTCCTGTTTACCTGACTTCTCTATGTTGAAGTGCTGTGTAACAAATGGCTTGATGTCATTTGTAGATTCTGATTCACGAGTTTGAGTAATATTGGAATTGAGCTTCAATAAGCTTCCTCTTGTGTTATTCCTGTGGGGGCTACATTTCTGTAGAGGCCCTAGAAGCAGAAACACCTGTGAACCCCACAATCGGGTATTATAATGGATGAGAAAATGTTTGCCAGGAGGTAGCTTAGGACATTGCTTTGAAGTGTCTCCAGGGCTGATGTAGAATGAAGAGAAGGCAGAACGGAAGTCTGCTCATGTAACTCAACACTTGCTAAAGCCAGTCTGCTGACACTTAGGTCTTTTAGAGCCTCGCCCCATTCTGTCTCTTCTTTCAAGTTATTTTATGTGCTTGAGTAAAGAATTAATTTCGATAATCTTTATAAATAAAAAATTGGAATTCACTGGGTGGTGGTGGTGCATACTTTTTATCCCAGCACTCGGGAGGCAGAGGTAGGTGAATCTCTGTGAGTTTGAGGCCAGCCTGGGTTCCAGAGTGAGTTCTAGGACAGGCTCCAGAGCTACACAGAGAAACCCTGCTTCACCTCTCCCGCAAAATAAAAAAAAAAGAAAAAAAGAAAAAATTGGGAGTCAAATATTGGGGTAAGAACGTGAAAGATCAGAGAAGCATGGAGCAGCCGTCAGTTTCTTCTTCCCTCTATCATTCCTCCATTCGAAAGGGTCAAGATCCTCTCAGTCCCACCTTACCACTTCCTTGCTCCTCTTTGTCTACAGTCCTCCAAACCTCTAAGATTAATCTGGGCCAGCTAGAGGGTGTCTCCACTCTCTGACTCCAAGCAAGCTTTTTGTTGTCAGAACACAAAATATCACACAACATATGAGCACCTGCTGTGACCAGGAGAAGGTGTTGTGCTCCTTGGAAATGGAGTTATGGGCTTTTGTGAGCTTCCATCATGTGTGTGCTGGGAGCTCAACCTGGGCCCTCTGCAAGAGCATAAGATGTTCTTAACAACTGACCTATCTCTCCAGAATAGTGGTTCTCAGCCTAGGGGTTGAGTGACCCTTTCACAGGGTCACATAGCAGATATACTGCATAAAAGATATTTACATTATGATTCATAACAGTAGCAAAGTTATAGTTAGGAAGTAACAACAAAATAATTTCTGACTGGGGTCACCACAGCATGAGAAGCTGTAGAAAGGGTCCAGCATTAGGAAGGCTGAGAACGGCTGCTCTGGACTGTCTACCTCCTTTCTATTATCAGAGAGTCAGGAGACAGACAAGAAATCCATGGAGAGATTCTACTTAATTCTGACTTCACCTGTTCTGAGAGCTGCTGTTATTGAGTGTGCTGCTGCTGTACTTAAGACTAATTCTGTTTTGTCGACAACTTAATACAAGATTCTGATTAAAATAAGTAACGCTAATGAAAGCAGTAGAGAGAACACTGGTTCCTTACACCGCACAGCCAGTGTTCTCTAAATGCCGTCCATCAGCCACATCATTTAAGTCACTGGTAAATTCTGTCTCACATCTATTTCTTCAGCTCTGCTTCCAAAGCCCTAGGGTCATCAAAGTCCCTGAGTGTAGTTATCAATTCTGATATGGTTATCTTTGTTCAAGTAAGAAGAGATTAGGCTGTATTTGAGTAACAAACCCTGTAATATCAACAGCTTAACACAGACAAGCTGAGATTTTGCCCTGGCAAAGCCTGCTGAGTGTTCAGATTCCATCAAGCAGTGACGTGGGTGGGGGATGCACCCTTTTGGGACTCTGACATCATGGAACAGAGACACAGCTTCTAGCTCTGTGCAGCAGGAAACACACACACACATACACACATGTGTGTGCACACAGAGACACAGAGTGTGACAGGGGCAGGAAGACACACAGAGAGAGGGGGAAGAAGAGGGAGAAGAAAAGAGAGGATGGAGGAAGAGGAGGAAGAAGAAGGCAAAAGGAAGAAAGGGAGTGATGAGGATCTCTTGCTTACTAGACAACAGTCAAAACTAAACGTGGGATACAGGCTTGGGATGAGACAGAGGGAAGAACACCTCCTGCACACAGAGCCTCATCCCTGATACACTCCCTCTTCTTTCTCTTCATTTACCTCCCCTGCACATCATCAATTCATCATCCTTTGTTTGAAGACAATCCTCCAGTCTGGTTCCCTGGCTCTGTCCTCCGACATTGTGAACATTGCTGTCAAGTGTCCCCGTCTGGAAACACTGCTCTCCTCACAGAATTCAGGGTGCCAGAACTTTTACACCCCAGTACCCATGGCTTATTAAAATCCCTGGATTTCTCAGGATGTGTCATGTGAGACCTCATAAATGTTCACTGCAGACTCCCTTGCTGAGCTTATCAATGCTAATCTCTGGCATGAATGCTAGACTTGAATTTTCAGTCTCTCTAAACTGAAAGTTCCCCTAAAAGTGCTTGGCTTAGGTCTTGCCAGGCACAGTTATTTTCAGTGTCTTTTCTGCCTCTGTCTGTCCTTCGAGTGTCCCCAGTCAACAGTCCTAAAGTGATTGTTCTCCATGCTGCCCTGCCATCCCATCTACTGATCATGTCACTCAGCTGGCCCGTGCATTCCTGGTTAGTGTCATTAAAGTGGGCCTTCACGGCCATTTGTCTTAGCTCTTCTGTGAGGTCATTTTCAGGATAAGAACAGTATATATCCCCCCACACAGCGCAGGCCTCAGAAAGGCACTAAGCAAATGCTAGTCCATGGGAAGATGAGCTGAAAAGAAGGAACACGTGTGATTGACTGGGGAGGCTCTGCTTTATTTTACATAACCGCTAATCTCTGGTTTTCCACGGAGCTGTGTTAACGAAACCATGGTACTTATGCTTTTATTTCTATCACACGTTGACAATGTGAGGCCTGTGGCTTAGAAATCTTAAGAGGAGTGTTGAGCATCCTAAGGATAGCATCTTGACTTGTTCTTTTAAAATGCAGAACTTCTATGTCTCTTTACTGGTGACTCAACAAAGTTCATGGTTCAAGACCGTAGATGTTGGGTGCAATAGTCTGCTTTCCATCAGTTGATTGCTGCCACAATTAGGAAAAGTCTGCAGAGTATTGATTAGAAGGCTTAGAGCCAGACAAATTCTAGAACCTGCCATTTCACCTGAGGGTTTCTGTGAGTTGCTTCTGTGGGCAAGTTTCTTTGAAATGGGCATAGTATATTACTCCACCATAGAACTGTTGAGATGACAGAATGGTATACCATCTCCAAGGCCTTAGCTCTGTTCTCAGTGAAGTTATTGCTCAAAACCATGCACTTCTACCCTTGATATGACTGTTGGCATGCTGTTGAAGAGCACGCAGGTGTCACTATATTGCCCCCAGCATCATTATTGGCTCTGATATTTTTCTTCTTGAACTCTGCCCACCACCCTCACAGAAGTCATGAAAGTTCACAGGCTTGGGGCTCAATGCAGGATTTTGGCCGTGGGTTTCTCCATACATCTCATGTCAGGCCACTAGCCTTTGTGGTCTGCCAGGCTACTGGAAACGGTTCACCAGGATAAAGCCAGGGTCAGCTTGGGTAATGAGAGAGGGGGTTAACTATTGGAGGAGGAAGAGATGTGACAGCCTTGACCACAGTTGCTCCTCAAATCCGATAAAACCCTAATGGCTCTGGACAGACAGAGAACAGCTACATTTAGAATCCGGAATTGATGGTAAAAGGAAGAAAAGGGGAGCCCTTGGTTCCTGCCCAGTCTTGGTCTGTTCTTCTCCCTAGTAGAGCGGCTGAATGACGATTTAATTTGTTGTGAATGCTGGCAGCACAATATGGAGAAAGGGAACTTACAAACACCGAGAATTACCTGGAAGCTTGTGAAATTGTACATCCTGTTCTGTTTGGTACATTTTCATGACTGGGGTGCCTTGTTTCAATTGTGGGGGTTGAGGCTGCTGTGAGGAGGAATCGGAGCTTCATTGTATTCTAAAAGATTTAACAGATGTATCTGAATTTTATGGGACAAAAGACTCCAGCAGATACACAGAGCAAAAACGTGGCAGATTGGATTTTACATTAAGTTCAAAATGTGTGCTCACAGAAAGGAGAAATAAAATGAAGGTAAAACGGGAGTGGGGGTGGTGATTCTGTCTTCCTTTAGTTTATCTAAGCCTCTACTCACCTGTTTCTGAACTTAGAAAACTAGCAGCTGGTAGGAGCAATCAGGGATTTCTTCAGCTAGATTTTCTTTGTCTACTGCTGAATCTATTACTTTCTGTAACAGGGGAAATTCCCCAAAATGCTAGTTCCACTAATTGTGCATGTTTTTTATTCTTGAAATTTCTAAACTTTACACATTGTGAATTCTGGATTATAGGGAAACCTTCTTCGTTCTTGGGTAAAGTTTGGGTATAAAATTAGGATACATTTTCTTGCATTTCTTGGTAGGATCTAAAATCTACATAGGACCAAAACTCCTCCTTTTCTGGCCTAAGACAAAAATGCATAGTATGACTAAATGGAGTTACTCTAAACTGAGTTCCAAGAGTCAGCAACTTGAGGCTGGTCATTCTGTCAGAAAAAGGAAATCTCAATTTATTTTTAAGAAAAGTGTTTTAGTATTTCCCACATAGAATTGGCTATTTATTTCTTTTTTCCAGTATATTATTATTATTATTATTAAAAATTTCTACCTCCTCCCATTTTTCCTCCCACTCCTCCCATTCCCCCTCTCCTCTCCCTTCCCAGTCCAAAGAGCAGTCAGGGTTCCCTGCCCTGAGGGAAGTCCAAGGTCCTCTCCCCTCCACTGAGGTCTAGGAAGGTGAGCATCCAA
>LOEQ01002886.1:58480-80628 GCA_001685075.1 Bramus lutescens | reverse complement strand
GGCGTCTCTACAGAAGAGGAGAAAAACAGCAAGCATGCCACTGAAGCATGTGTCAAGACTCTTGTGTGTGTTCCTTGGTCTGGCGTCTCTACAGAAGAGGAGAAAAACAGCAAGCATGCCACTGAAGCATGTGTCTTGGGGGCTTCCCAGGAACCTCTAGACTTTCAAAGAACAAGGGAAGCAAACAGAACTCTTTCTAGGGATTCAGTAGAGCTGCTAGCAAGAGTAGATCCCCGGGTTTCAGATATCAGAGGACAACATCATCAGTTACTTTTTCTCTCCCGCTTGGTGTGTGGTGGTTTTCCTGGTAGCCTCTCCCCTTTCTCATTTCTCTTCCCGTTCCCCTACCGCTGATGCTCTGACCTTGGGTTTCTTCTCAGCTGAGAGTAACCACAGACTTTCTTGATTTTCTTAACAATCAAATTTATGATCGCAGGTAGACTTAAAGAAGCTTAAGGAGAGCTGGTCTTCGGCTGTTGGCGAGCAGTAGGCAGTAGCAGGAAGGTGGAAAAAGTGGCATGCAACATCCTCTCTTCAGACAGCTTTAAGGAAGTCCTCTGGCGTCAGAACCCTACAGTCTACATGCATTGGGGTTCTTGTATAGACATAGGTGCCAGAATTCCCATTCTGAAAATTCTGTAGTTCTTATGCAGTCCTAGGAAGTTAAGATTCCTCAAACTTGACAGCAGCCAGTGTTATAGCTCCAGCCTAGGCTTGCCAACAACCTTGACTTCAAAGGCTTGCAAGTTTTCTGGATTTTTTTTTTTNTTTTTTTTTTTCAGTGATCAGGACCTGTAGTTTCTGTCTCTGACTCTTTATAACCTGATATTTCTTGTCCCCCTACACTGTTCATCTTTACTACTCTGCCATTCCCCTTGTTCCTGCCATGGTCAGTCTCTCAAACAGTTCAGGTCCTCTTGTACAGCTGTGCAGCAGCTGGTCTTCTGGATGCTTTTGCAGCTCACTCTACCAACCGTTCAGCGGTTACAGAGCTGGTCCCCTTGCTTTCCTGCCACGCTGCTGTGTTTGCTTCTTTGTGTCACTAGGTCAGCCCTCACTGTAAAAAGTATGCAAGAAAAGGCCACAGGAGGGAAGCCTTTTATTGTACTTAATCTTACAACGCAAGGGGAGGTGACACAGGGAGGTGACTCCCAGCCCACTCACTGAGCCTAACAACCTGCTTATGTTTATCTAGAAAAGGGATGCTTGCATAAATCACAGCACACCTCGCATGCAAATGAAGGTACTTGCATCAACCATAGCACACCTTGCTTGCAAATGGAGGTTTGTTTTTGTACCAATTACATCATTGTGCTTTTTGTCCCTGTCATACCCTTTTAGGCTAAGGAGAGCTACCCTGCTGCTGTTTGGGGTTAAAAATGGTGGTGAGGTCATCTACTATTATGAATACTTGTGATCATAGAGAACCCAGTACAAACCCTTTGAAATAGTCCTAGCTGAGATTATACCTTCAAAGGAAGGAACAATCACATTCATTGTGTTAGTGTGTGTGTGTGTGTGTGTGTGTGTGTGTGTGTGTGTTTTCAGGACATCCATAGAGGGTTCAACATAGCCATCAGGGTAAATCTGGACAGCTGTTTGATTGAAAGTTTTTTTGCTCAAGCCAGCCAGAACAGCAAGAGAAAGTCCAACAGCTGCTAGCCAGGGAGTCACATTCTGGCATATTTGCTTATTTACAGGAAAATGGAAATCAGAAAGAATGCTTACAACAAAAAGTCGAGTAACTAAAAAGCATGTTATTAGTAATATGATTTTTATCATTTTAAAATGGCTTTTCCATACTTATCACCTGCTCAGTGCCACAGGGCGAAAGGTGGATTCCTTTATCTTGATGATTGCAGTGTACTAAAGAATAGCATTTCTTTTTTAAAAAAATCATAAATATATATGTATAATAAAAGTTGTCCATATTATACTGTGTAGGAAGACATTTTAAAATACTGGTATTTGGGAACACTAGAGACTATTAGACATTACCCGTTTTGCTAGGCTTTGAAAATCAAATGAAAAATAAACACATTTTATGAAAGTTCTTTATGTCGTTTTTATTCACGCTCCTGTAAGATCTAGTGATCTCACTAGCATTTATGTCTTGCTATTTGCTCTAAACCAATCTTAGACTGCAGTTTTACTAATTCAAATTCTATTTTGTTTTCCAACAAGTTTTCAAAGTGATGTTCTTAGGAATGCAGACTGCAGCTGGTTTGTGGCTCACTTTAACTCCTGTCCAATTCACTCTCCAATGAATGATAAGGGTAGCAGAGAAGCATTTCCTTCTTCTCCTGGAGGAAGGCTAATAAGGACTACATATTATATAGTTGTCCTGCCCCTCAAGAGACTGAAGTCACAGTGCAAATTTATCATTAAAACTTGGTCCTATCTGACATCATCTTTTGGGATTTATCATAATCAGCCAGTAGGCATAAAGCACAATCTTCAGCACATGCCCCAGAACAACAGCTCAGGATTTAGGCCCAACAGGAAACTCTGAGTATACTTGTATGCTGTGGGGGTTCTGCTGTTCTATAGGCTTTCTCAGCAGTGATGGTCTCCAGGCCAGGGGCTGACTGCTCCTTTTACCATCCATCCTACTCAATTGTTGCATTACTCTAATTGCTGTGCCTCAGGGGCTGAGATAGATGCTGATGAGAATTCTCAATGCTTGTGTATCAAATGTCATGTTAATTTTCGCATCTGCGATATGGGACCAGCACAGTCCCCCAAAGCTATTTATTACATTGTCACCTTACTGAATGCCATCTTTCATTTAGTGTAGTGATGAAAACAGATATTGAATATTTAGATAGATAGAATCATCCAAGGGTTAGAATAACCAATTTTAACAGGAAAGCCTAATTTATATGGTATTTGAGTATTATTGAATGACGTTCAATGGTCTGCTTTACATTTTTCTGTTTTAGTATATATTTAGTTCTCTTTTCTCTTCTTTTTCCCTCTCTCCTCTTTCTTCTCCCTTCTTCCCTTTCTGTTTCTTTCCTTCCCTCCCTTCTTCTTCTTCCAGTTCCTCCAGTCCTCCCCTTGTTTTATTAATTTCTTTAAACAGTGATTAGTAGCATTTGAGGCAGATAAACAAGGATAATTTGGTAAGTGTGATAAGATTATTCCATGAACAGATCCTGGGTCTGTTTTTCAGCTACATCCCTTTGGGAGATCTGTATAGCCATTATGCTCACCATTCTCCCATTGTCTACAGCTTTACAACCTATTCCTCTCCCCTTGTGTTAATATGAAATGTCTGTCAGTCCCTTTTCCTACTACTGTCCTTGGTTTTCCAGGCTTCTAGAATATTCCTTAGTTAATAAGATCCTTTCCTATCTTCATCTTCTAATCTGTAGCACGAATAATAAAACTCAGAGACAGATACTAGGGTTCAAGCTGAAGATCAGAAAAGCAAAACAGCCTACCACTAGAGAGACCTTTTACCTCTACCAAATATTCACACCACAAGGGCAAGATCCTGTCTCCACAAATCCTCAGACTCCACACTTCAGTGAGCTCCTGTCTTTTCCCCTTTATGATCCTCTCTCCACCCATCCATATTGCTCCTCTCTCCACTTCCCTAGTGCTTGGATTAAAGTTGTGTGACTCCCAAACACTAGGATTAAGAGTGTGAGCCACCACCATCTGTATCAGTCTCTGGAATGATCTTGTGTAGCCTAGGGTAGCCTTGAACTCACAGAAGTCTATCTGTCCTTGTTTCCTGAGTCCAGTTATGTGCCACCACTCCCTGGTCTCTAGTGGCTTAGCCTTGCACTCTGATCTCCAACCAAGCTTATTTATTAAAATACAAATAAAATACCACTACATAAACTTCTCATCCATTATTCATTAGCATCAGGGCGTTCAGCAAGCCATTTCTGACCCTTCTGCTGCATCTATGTCTTCCTCTGGCAGACTCTTATTGCACCCTGCATTTGCTCTTCTAGTGCTGTGCAGCTGCCACATTTGCATATGCAATTCTTGCTAAAAATGCAAGAGGAATGAAGGCAAGGAGCAGAATCTACTTTCGCTTATCTAGCATGGAACATAGCACAAAGTTTTAAATAGTTATTGAGTGAATATGTGAATGAATAAAGCAGATAAAGTCATGCTATTCTTTTATACTGGGTTTTAAAAGACAGTCTTCTTGGTCTAGTACAGTGTTTCTCAATCTTCCTGATGCTGCGTCCCTTTAATACAGTCCCTCATTTTGTGGTGAACCCCCAACCATAAAATTATATTGTTGCTGCTTCATAACTGTAATTTTGCTACTTTTATGAATTATAGTGTAAATATCTGATAGTCAGGATATCAGTTGAGAACCTCTGGCTTAGTACCTTCACCTATACGAGTACGCAGAACCAGTAAAGAGTTAAAAGAACCCACACTGACTATCTGGTCTGTTGATTGGCAATGGGATGTTAATTCCAATAAGAATGTTCATATAGTTGTTCCATTTATTCCCTGTAACAGTGCTGCCCTTGATAAATGATATGACTAGCTTTAATTGCCTTCTTGATGTGAGAATGTATAAATGGCAATAATGGAGCTGTTCTTTTTTTTTGTAGCCATGTAAATACCACCTGAAGGTCCTCCAGTTATGGGTAGGGTAATTGGCCAGGGTTTCCAGCTGAGGTGCTCTGCAGTGCTTTGTCATGTATATTCCCCTACCAAGCCCTCTAAGGTTCTCCCAGGCAGTCTCCAAGCATTGCAGTCATGTTAACACACACCTAGTTCTGGAATTCACGGACCCTCTTCCTGTATGACTTCAGCTTCAGGACTCTCCAGCCTCTTACTGCTTCTTTAGACTTTGCAGTCATGAAACCATCCATGTTTAATTTCCTCCGTTTCTATGACAGACAAGGATCTGACAGCTTTTCATGCTGCCTCAAAATGCTTGCATGTTGAATCCAGTTTGGAGAACTGGCATACCGTTTTTAGGAGATATTATCTAATTTAGGCTCCCATGAAGATGTCCCAATGGGAAAGAAAGCATATATTCACAGACACTTAGCAGTGGCTAGTAAAATCCCAGTCAAGGCCAGGAGCATGTTCAGGAAGAGTCTAGGAAAAGTTGGGACTTTGATTTCTTCTTTAAGAATTGACTTTTATGTAGCTGATGGGTGAGAGAAAACTAATACAGGAGAGAGAAAGACGTGACCATATTTTTTATCTGAATTTTTTGACCAGGATTATGTAAGTCTGAATGGGAATAGATGGGCTGAAAAAGAGAAAGTGAAGTCTTAAATTATGCAACCTCAGGGAAGGACGACTAGTAGGGATGAAGATTCTGAGTTCTAAAATGAGAAAGATCTTGATTAGAGTCTCTGTGTTGATGTTAACAACCGTGAGATTGGGAGCATTGTAACCTCTTTTTCTCTTGCCTGCTGATGCATATAATATGGTTAATAATACCCACAGTATGAATTAACTGATATAATACACGTGAAGAACAAAAGCAGGAAACTGTTTCTCTAGTAAATGAAGGATCATGAGGGCTAGGATCTGGGAGTTAGGTGGGAGCTTATCTGTCAGGTGGATAGAATTGAAAAAGCATACTGCAGGAGGACTTGGTTTTAAATTCATTTGAAATTTCATAGAACAAATCTAATTAGGGATGCTGGTGTAGAGAGTGCTTCAGTTGTACACATAATTTATTATGAATTTATTTTCTAATTCATGTAAAGACAAATTTGTCAGAGTCAGAAATATTCACATTTGATTTGTCATAGAAAGTGATAGAATGATCACCTAGTTAAAGTTGATTCTTCTGAGCACTGAAGAATTTGTGGTTATTTCAAAATACTTGGGAGATTGGTTGATGGTGAATTCTCTGGTCTGACAGCCCATTCTTTCGGTTCTACCATTTGTAAAGTCATTGGCAGAATGCACATGGCCAATGTAGAAAACGCCCAGGCCAGCTGGTCCTCTATTATTGAGAGTCATAGGCTTAAACTACTTCTTTCCTTTACAAAAAGAATGAATTCAGTGTTACATTAGGTTCTTCTGTAAGTTCATATGGAATGTGAATCCACCTCATCCCACCAAGTCTCTTATGTCCTGCATTCAGGAAACAAGCTCATCCTCCTTTGTGGAGGGAGAGCTGACCGCTCACTCCCCTAACTGAAAACTTCCCCCAAAACTTCCTTAGGTCCGGGGGCTTTGATTCTTCTAATAAAAATACTCTGAAAAGAAACATCCGTTGTCTTCATTCTTGTGATTTAATATATCGGAAAAGATCATGTGATCCCCAGGCTCAAATGGAGGCACATGATTATCTGTTTCTTTGTGTGAGCATTCACAACCTATTTGGACATTTGGTTCAGTGGTTAGGAACACTCATCACTCTTGCAAGGGCCTGGGTTGAGTTCCTAGCATCCACATGGTGGCTCACAGTCAACTGTAACTCCAGTCCCAGGGGATTTGGAGCTGCTTGCCCTCCTGCATGCAGCAGTGTACAGGCAAACATTCAGATACACACACACACACACACACACACACACACTCACTCACATAATAAATGAGTATTAAATCTTTAATTAGGATATGTCAGGATAACTGAAGATGAATGATCATTACAATGTAGGAAATATGGCTGTAGAATCTTTTCAAATATTGTCATCTGAAGCTTTCTTACAAATTATTTCATTCATTCTAAGCTGTTGTCTAATCTCGTTTTTTTCTTTTCAGATTCTATGCCAAACCAAGATAGATTTCAGCTTTTAGACAAAATAAATATTGTAAAGGATAAAAATATTGATATAAAACATAGCATTTCTGAGTTAATATTTTACCTATCCTATTTAAACCTACCACACACTAACCAAGTATGAACAAACAAAAGGAATAGCCTTCCTCCAAATCTAGGCACAAAATAGTGTAAGAATGACTTCCCAGTCTCAGTTTTATATGTGCAATGCACAACTAACTGTACGGGCAAAAAGAGTGAGGAAGGCTCCCTTCCTGTTGTCTTTAATTAGCTGAGGGAACATGGAGAACATTCAGTCTCTTGAGGGTTGAAGAACTTGAGCACTATGAGAATACATTTGCTCTGAAGGAGGCTTTGCTTCCAATTGTTGGGTTATTTTTCCTGAAGAAAATAATGTTTTCCTATATTCTCATCAATCAATCTGTCCTTTCTGACATCTTCTAGGTGTAAGCGATATAGAAACCAGGTGGGGTTTTGTTTTAACTAAGAAACATCTGATTGCTGACTAAGAGCACAACCTTATTGCCTCACATGGAAATCTTTTTAACCGTTAAGACTTCATAAATGGCTATGAATAGGGCTAGGCCTTAAAAGAAAAATACATGAATTTACAATTATTTCACTGAAAGTGTATCAACTAAAAAATAGGCCTGCTTATTTAAAAATAGACATCAAAGTTAGTTGTGAGCTTATGTATTTCAACCATTATGTCTTTATTACAAAATAAACAAGACATCCTCACAAGCAATTAGACAAATATTCAGAAAATGAAAGTATAATATTTCTCAAGAGAGAGTATAATTGGACAGTTTATGTTTTAAACAAAATAGCACATCTCAAACCACAAATAAATGACTGGTGAGCCAAGGCCCTTTCCATTAAGCAAAAGAAATCAAAATTCTATCAGGAAGCAATTCTAATTAGTTGATCAGTATGTTTGTTTATTGTGGGCTTCTGACACTCTAGGCAACTACTCTCACACAATTACATATCCTTGGCCTTCATTTTCACTATATTTCGAGACAGGCTAACACTGAGCTACTCACTTTGTAGTCTAGCAGAGCGGTGACTTTGCAATCCCCTTCTCAGCCTCCCAAGTACCTAGAATTGAGGTCTTCCACCACGCCTGGTTCCCAAGTCTTCCTTCCCCTTTTCTCCTTTCCCTTCTTCCTCTTCCTCCTCTTTTTTCTTTTCCCTTTCTTGGTTTTCTGAGACAGAAAAAGCCACCGATCCAAACAAAAAAACCAAATCCTGCTTCTATAAGTACATTTCAGAATTGTGAAGTCAGGTATTATTAACTTGTCTTCAGTTCACCATGGTTCAGCTGGGTGACCTGGTTTCCCTGGGTCTTCCCGGTGACACAGTCAGGTCCTTAAAAGGCATTAGGAACTTCACTGTTGATTTTCACCAGAGTAAAGTGGTGATCCTAGGAACGTGACAAGGAAAAGCACAAGCAAGTGCTATTCATAAGGGGAAACTGAGCTTTTGGTAATTTCCACCAACGACTTCTTATTTCCCTGTTCCCTCTGCTGCCGGAGCTGGGCATTAGCATGAGGGGTAACACAGGAAACTATGAAAGCACGGAGGAGAGAGGCTGACATTAGGTAGAGCAGAGAAAGCATGTGTGAAGCTTTCAATGTTCACCAATATTGTGAAGGAAGAAAATGATCCACTTTCCCATGGAGGAATGTGAAATTGGTTCTCAGCTCTTGGGGTGATGTTGAATCTGACTGAATATTTAATAAATGTGAAACATTAGAGCCCAAATATGCATGAGATATATTTGCCTTTATTTTCTTTTCTCGTAGAAACAGGGATATTGAATTATATTAGACTGTGTAGGAAAATGTATGCTATTATAAATTCCCATGTTTTGCAGTAAATTTAACATTACAGTAAAATATTGTTTATTAATAGCAGTAACAGAATATCCGTTGGTCAAATTTACTGCCTTGTTATGTTTTAGCGAATCTGGAGTGAAGAATAAGTAGTAATGACTAACATCTGAAGTAGTTTGTTGCTAATTTCCTAATTGCATAATGCATCTCTTAAAAACTGGATTGTCAGTTTACAGGAGACACCAAATGTTCTTATTATGAAATTTGGACCCCAAAATAATAATAATCAAGCTGAAACACGGCCGGCCCACTTGTCTAGCCAAATTGGGTGGCATGATGCTTATTTGGACACTGCCATGATAAATTCTAGTGAAAACATTTAAACTCTTTTATTGTAACTATGAAATGTCAAGTGGATGGCACTGTTAAACGGGAATGTGTGGTCATGAAATCTACATATACACTTATCCTTTTAAATTAGTTTTGTATGGTTAACTGGTGATACAAGTTACAACAGATACTAAAGAGCCGCACTGCTTTGGGGTTCAAATGTGGCGGCTGACCACTGCTACTGCAGAAATGTCAGCACCTCCAGGCCCTGTACTTGGTTCTTAAATCTGACAAACAGATTTGATAGAAAGTGGAGTTTCACTTATTTCAGAGCACACACCCTGCCCCTCCTGTTGCATTTCTCCAGCCTGCCTTCAGAGTAAGGTGCGCAGAAATGCTTTCATTTATGCTTAAAATTATCTCCTATCTGATGACAGCTTATTTCCGCACTAATTACCGCACCCATTGCTTTGCTAATGTTACCTGCATCAGATTCCATCGTCGCCACACGGCTCATGGCTCATGCATTCTCTCTTTCCAGCGCATCTCTACTCCAGTGTTTGAGAATGTGGCAAAGGAAATATCAGGCAGAATATAATTGCAGTTTCATTAGCCCAACACAGGAGGTATTTATTTACTTCTCAGCTCCTGAAAACCAGGCTACTCTACATCTGCTTTTCCACCCAGAAGCAGCCATTTGTATTTGCAAGTTTGGATCTTTTCCCCTGCCCCATCCATGATGACCTGGAGATTTTATTTCTTCAGAAACTTTTGGTTCTTTGTCTCTGGCATTTTAAAATTCTTATGTAGTCATCATTAGAATCTGTATCTACAGATTTCTATCCATCTATCTACCTGCCAATATGATATAAAATGACCACTGTTAGCATAAACACTCAATATTTCAATTTATTGAGGGGATTCAGTCCTTACTGGGTGCATCTACTAGACATTAACTTCAAATTCAAAACTGCAAAAATATTTCATAGCATGTCATTCTTTCTACTGAATTAAAAGACTTTTTGATAACTCCTTGGCTTGATCTCCAACAGTGAGAAATCGGTGTGTGGCAGAAATGTGAAGGGAATGAGAATTAGAGCCATTCTTTTGAAATGTAAATGCATATTTCAACCCTGAGAAATATTGACTTCAAAAGACAGAACGGAATCATATGGCATGATTCAGAGTATTGTGTGTTTGTTTTGTTCACCGATACTTCTGTTGTGTTCCCACTGATGGGCATGACCAGAGTCTTGCCTAGAACAGGCATCTCCCTCATAGAACATAGTAAGAGACAAGGTGCCAAAATTACACCTGTAGAAAATGACGAGTGGAACGCCAACACTAATGCCACCATGGGTTATCCTTTTATTTACAGTGACACGCGTAGTAACATTGTCTCTGATTTATAAAGGGCAGAACAGAATTCAGTTAAGGAATCTTATCTTTTCATTGGTTTGAGAACAAATCAATTATTAAGTGTGTGTGAGTACCTCAGCAGATACAGAAGACCTATCTCTATGGAGCTTTAGGAAGCCAGAGGAGCACTTGAAACCAAGTGGTGAAAGGCAGGTGGGGTTGTTCAGTGGCCAAGGTTCCCTGGATACCTCAGACAAAACACTTGGTACCCTGACAAACCGAATTTGATCCCCCAAACCCACATCGTGGAAGAAGAGAACTGACTCTTGCATGTTGTCCTCTGACCTCCACATGTGCACCATGGCATGTGTGGCCACACAGGTATGCACACAGGAAAAAATAAATATAAAAAATAAATAAAAGCAAAGGCTAATACACATGCATTGCTTTTGATGGGGGTCTCCCTATATATCGCTGGCTGGTCAGGAACTCAGAGATTTGCCTGCCTCTGCTGCCTGAGTGCTGAGAGTAAAGGCATGAGCCCGCACACATGGCCACACATGCAGTTTTGAATAAAGTTATTCCAAAGAGAAAACATACATGTTGCAAACTAACAAAAATGTGTATGGCGGTGCTCCATTTCTACTTTGTCATTCTTTACTGCTTTGACTTTCAAATTGTTTGAGCTGAGATGTTTGTTACAAGTGAAGGTTGATAATTTCAATGACTCTAAGGGAGAAGGATCAGGAAACCGAGTACTGCTATAGAGATGCACAGAACACATGTTTGTATTTTATAAAGTTAAATAAGCACTTCAGATATTTTAGCCTCCTTTCTTTAATAAAGTATTCAACCACATATTATGAAAATAATATCTATTGCGCACCCACTGTGACAGGTAAGAAGGCAAAAGGCTGTTTCTTCAATAAATGAAGTGTTGAAAGAATAGTATGTCGAGCCACTGCGGTGTGCCCCGGTCAGTGTCCTGGGATCCTGGGAAGACCATAGTTCAGTACTAATCTTCTTCAGAAATCCCACAATCATCTCAACAGGATTATAAATGCTATGCTGACTGTCCTCTGGGTTTAGAAGGACGAATCCTTGGCCTAGAAGGCAGCATTTCTGAGATCCAGGCTAAGTCCTGTTAATTAGGCTTGCATTATGGAAGTCACCTAACCTCATGGGGCTTTACTTCTACAGTGTTTAAACAATCTAGTAGATATTTTGCACCCATCTCTTAATTTTCTTCATCCTCTGGTTTCATATTGAAATAATAGCTTTCAAGATAAAACGAAAAAACATGCATGCATGTAAAAGTGAAATTGGAGTGTGACAAATCCAGTGTATTGAAAATCAATGCAAAATAGGGTTTCTTTCCCCTAAACACCCACGAAACATAGTTTATGTATTACATAACCTTTTATACATTATATGCTATATATTATATGTAACTTTTATGCAAATGTTGGGCTGGTGGTATATTTTACTAATATGCCATGTGGCTACCTAGTTAGTTACTGACAGCACGCTGGAGCCTTCCTGTGTCTTTCTTTTTAACATAACAGGGGCACTTACTCCTGTCCTCATTTCTGCATAGGCTGTGGTCCACGAAGTTTTTCTTAGAATAAAACTATTCTTTCTTCCAGAGTTACATTAAAAGCAGGCATAAATTTGTACCTGACTAATGACCATTCAATCATAGTATTAATGACATTAGGAAGAGGATCACTCTTGTATTCCAATATTTCTATTTTATAGCTATGGAAAATGATTTCCTATTATCTATTTATTTTACACCTTGGCTGCTGCCTTTCCTCCCAGTCCTTCTCCTCCTCCCAGGTCTCCAATCCCCCCCTTTTCATCTTCATCCAAAAAACACGGGGCCAGTCTCCAAAGAGTATCAATAAAACATGTCATCTCAAGTTGCAGAAACAAATTATTCTTAATCAAAGTAGAAATACAGGGTGAGTATCTGGAGTCAAACTGTGGTTTAATGTTAGCATAGAAAATGTAATTATCAGAAATTTTAATCATATAAGAAAGAGGTACTTGTCTTCTAAGTCCCTAAAACAGAGAAACAATATACCTAGAAAATGTGTAATGTGCATATTAACCACATACCTAAACAACTAATATACCTCATGATATGCATGAGGTGACCAAAATAATAATGGCATTTCCCATAGTGATTACTGAGCAGAAACGCCCTCACTTAGTGCAGTTGCTACGGCTTGTTGAGTGTGTTCTAGACTTTACTGAGTGGAGTGCTCTAAATTATGAAATATCCTTTATCTACCATGTTAGGGCACCCTCCATTTCTTTTCCTTTAATATTTATTTATTTATTACTTATTATGTATACAATGTTCTGCTTGCATGTCTGCCTGCAAGGAAGAAGAGGACACCAGATCTCATCATGGGTGGCTGTGAGCCACCATGTGGTTACTGGGAGTTGAACTCAGGTCCTCTGGAAGAGCACCGGCTGCTCTTAATCGCTGAGCCATCCGTCTTTGTCTATATCAGCTTGTCAAGTGATCTTCTGTAGTTGGCCAGACTTAATACATTTGCTGATTCCTCTATCACGCCCATTTCTCTGTGAACTTATATGAATGTGTTTGTTTATTCAATCTCTCTACTTCCTTGCCTAGTAAACACACTAGGATTGCTCCAAAGCTGAACTAGCTGTCCCCCCCCCCGCGAGAAATGCTCATCCAAACTTGTCCTGAAGCTGAAAATCGCCTAGGAACAGCATCATCATAATCATCAACCACAAAAAGCTTTGTGTTCATCTCACACCAGCTCCTCACGAGCTCTCCCACTGCAGCCACAGTAAACGTCTCNTCTCTGTTTAGTGTCTTGTCTAGGTCCTTACAACAGCATCTTAGCTCCGCACTCCAATTCCAGCCTCTTCCTGGCTAGTCTGAGTAGGGGATCAAAATAAGGCTTCCAGTAGGAAGGACACCACGTTTGCCTAAGTTGGTCAGGTCTCATACGTGACCATAGAAGCTAAGGTTCAGGAACCGGGGCACCGATCTCAGAGACCAGGCAGTGTTAGTCTGGCTTCCATCAAAAGGCTTCAAGAATCAGGAAACTATTAAGTAATCTCATTCCTAAGTCTGAGAGGCCCCTGACTTAGCCATGTTTTAGCTGAACCCAAGGACAGAAAAAAAGTCACTCCCACAGTTCAAAAGCGTGGGGACACACCTTTTACTTTTTCTTCAAATACATCTTTCGACTAACTGGGTTCATCCTACTCAGATCACAGCAAGAGTAACACTGAGTGTATTACCTAGCCCAGCAATTTAACCAGTAATCAGGCTAGAAACCTATGCATATAAATCAAGAATAATGCTTGACTGAGCATCCTTTCACTCAGTAACCAACCACACTGTCATAAAACTACCCATGATCACCCATGTGATCTAAACTTCAGGATCTTTACTACTCTCCTGCCCATCTTTGTGTCGGTAACTCCGCATTGACCTCTGGGCTTTTCCTTCTCTCCTATCTCATTTTTGTCTTTAGATTCCTAGGTTGATTTTCCCCTCTCTATGTGGTATACTCTTGAGTGGTGACTGGTTCATCTCAGCACCTCAAAGCTTCTGTGCCCTATCCCTTCAACAGGGCTGTTTATAAAGAGATAATTTTTAAATTTCTTGTGAGAAATTCCTACGTACCTGCCACAGTCACCCCATTTTCCACCTTCTTCCCCTACAACTCCTCCTTTGTCTGAACACACTTCATCTCAAATTTGTGACCTCTTCTTTTTTAGTTGTTGTTGTTGTTGTTGGTGGTGCTGTTGTTGCTGTTGTTGTTGTTGGTGGTGGTGCTGTTGTTGTTGTTGTTGGTGGTGGTGGTGGTGCTGTTGTTGCTGTTGTTGTTGGTGGTGCTGTTGTTGCTGTTGTTGTTGGTGGTGGTGCTGTTGTTGCTGTTGTTGTTGCTGTTGTTGTTGGTGGTGGTGCTGTTGTTGTTGGTGGTGCTGTTGTTGCTGTTGTTGTTGTTGGTGGTGCTGTTGTTGCTGTTGTTGTTGGTGGTGGTGCTGTTGTTGTTGTTGTTGGTGGTGTGTGTGTGTGTAAACAACCTCCTGAGTCCATTTAGTGTTGCTCTTACATATGTTTAAAGATCCTCACTTGGGATTGAATAGTTCATAGGGTGCTCACCCTTAGAGAAGGTTGATTCTCCCTCTTCTCTCTGCATCAATTAATTGCTTGCAGCTCTTCACCTAGGGGTGGGGCCCTGTGAGATTTCCCATTTCCACCTTGACATATCATATGCAGGTCTTGTTTAGGAGGGTTTATTTCCAAAAGAACTTCCTGCCTAGACTAGTATTCCCTGCCCCACTCACTACTGGTTTCCCTTAATGTATTTGTTTGTTTTGTTTATTGTTGTTTTCTGTTTTTTTTTTTGTAGTACATTCTATTGTCTGGAAGAATTTATTTACTTTTAGAGTTTATTATTTTTTAATTTTCAAAAAAGTGTCCATTGTATATTACTTCCTCATCTTCCCACCTGTCTCCACTCCCATAAATTCCTTTCTTTCTCTTTCATTTTTCCTCTACTTTCATGTTATATATAACTACATGATACTAAATATATATAACCACAAATTAGAAGGAAAGTGTGGCATTTATCTTTCCGAGACTAGCTTAATTAGCTGGATTACCTCTTGTTTTCCTGCAAGGGATATAAATTCATTCTTCTTTATGGCAGAAATCCTATTGTGTATTCAAACCACACTTTCTTTATCCAGTTCTCTGTTGATAGACACCAGCATTGGTTCATAGTTTAGTTATCATGACTTGTACTGCAATATACTTTGTTGTGCAAGTTTCTCTGTGGCATGCTAACTTGGAGTTCTTCAAGGAACTATCCAGGAATGGTATAGCTGGATCATACGGTAGATCTAATTTTTTTTTGTTGTTTTGAAAATCCTCATACCAATTTCTATATTGGCTGCACTAATTCATGTTCCTACCAGTAGCATGTAAGGGCTCCATTTTCTCTATATCCTGCCAGCATTGCTCTCATTGGCTGTGTTGGGTGAGGATCAGCATTCACTACAATTCACAACGAGACTTCTCAAGGGACACCCAGGGGAGTGAGCAGCACTTACATGACTCATTTTCCGTTAAATATAAGGTCCTTTGGAGGAGCGAGTTTGCCTTTGTTCTTCATGATCTTGGTGCTCAGAACAGTCTCTCAACAAAAATTTCATTGCATGAGTAAGTTTGCAAATTTAAGCAGGATGTGGATGTGTTAGACAATATGACAGATGGATTCCTGAGGCCCCATCTGCCAGGTTTCAGTGCCCTCTTCCATAAGGGGAAAAAGTGAACTGAAACAGAGAGCATTAGAACATGGTCATTATATGCTCCTCATTATGAAGTGGGTCTTAGAGCCAGTGTGAGTTATGTGCAAGCGATAGACAGGGTTTCCAATGTGGTTACACGGAGTCTGAATATTTATGGAAGATATATTTGAGAGGAAAGCTCGATAGATGCAATCCTAGATTGTGCCTATAAAATTTTCATGTACTCACAGGGTAAACAAATAATTTATATAACCACAAGGGGAAAGGATTAGAGACAGTTTAATGGTTGTGATTGTCTTATGTATAGTAAACACTATGACGGTGTAGACACTCATAAAAGGGTAAGGGCTGCCTGTTCACAGGAACAGAGAGACATTGCTTAGGAAACTCAAACACCTGAGTTAGACACCTGTCAAAACAAGAGCTGTCAGGGAGACTCTGGTTCATTTTAATGCCCCCATTGCTTCTGCTGAATGTGGAATTTGCCATCTGTTTGCTGTATTTTTGAATGAGGCTGGCCCTTTGAAGTATTATCAATCACCAGGACACCAGAGAGGCCCCAAAGCCAGGCTTCCGTGTGCAGATGAGCTCTGTTATGCTAACACTTTTTTTTCAACACCAGGACAAGAAGTAAGTGGTTCTTTCCTTTGCTTGTTAGATCCCTGGAGGTGAGACATCTGGATTTTTGTGATATAGTCTTCTAGATCATCTCTGCCATCCCTCCAAATTCTAAGAGGACACAGATCCTTGGTGATTTCCCTCCTTCTCCTCATCCCTTCCCCTCAGTATCTCTCAACACTCCTCAGTATCCAAGCTTGTACTTTTGAGTATGACATGTTTTTCTTTAAGACTGCAGCCACTGAGCAACACAATGATTTATCATTCACCCCATAAAATACAGCTGGGATATTGAATGAGCCCTGATAAAAGCTTTTTAAAAGCACTACACTGTATGGGATCTAGATAAAAGGCAATTTAGATTTTGTAGCTTTTCACACATGGCTGTTGACCACGTTACTTTGATATACTATTGGTAATCTTAAGATATGTTTTAACTCAAGGTGTTAATTTTCTTCTGTAATTACACATAGGAGCCTGATATAAACACTTAACTCCTTTAATATATGGGAATGGGAAAAGTATTAAAAGTTAAGTATTTAAACTTTGGTACCTAGTATCCAGCCTGTATCATTCTTCATCTCAACATTTTAACCCAGATGAGAAGAGGAATAATATGAATTAGCCATTTATTTATTTAATAAGCATTTATTTGGTCTTAATTGGTTAGGTTCTATCAGGAACTATATGGCTCTTTGACAAACAAGAACCTATGGTAGGGCAGTTGAGATCTGTCCTGTAGATATGTGGCATCTAGTAGTATAATATTGTGAATAATTCTTGAATTACTATGATTAATAGTACTTTACTCTATTTCTCATATTAAATTTTTATTTTTAATGTTATAATTTATTTACAGCATTTGTCCTTATTGTTTCCTCTGTCCAAACTCTCATGTACCCCTTGCCACATTCCTTTAAATCCGTGGCCTTTTCTCCCTAATTGCATATATGTATATACATATATATTTCTAAATATAACCTCTTCATTCGGTATAATGCTACCTATATGTATATTTTCAGGGATGATCATTTGGAACTGGAAAACCAAGTGGTCTTGTCTTTCCTAGGGAAGACCACTTCTCAGATTCCGTTTTCCTCAGTTGCCTATGGTTATTTCTGTAGGGTTAAGACCTCATATTAATTTTAGTAGTTTGAATCTAAAGCGGTAATCATCTTCGGTTCTGGCTGTGCTATGCTCCCAAACTCCTGGAAATCCTTGAGTAAATACTATGCCTGAGAAAATCGGTATAGAGATTTAAAAAAATTAATTTACTAGTTTTGGAGAAGGAATCTTACACTGCAGGTTGGAACTCACTGTAGCCTGAGCGGGTCTCAATGTAGACATTCTGTACCAGCCTCCCATGCTTGGAAGTACTTACCTGAGCCACTGTACTCTGCTTAGATTTTGATTTAATTACACCGAGTTACAACCAAGTAAGCTATGTTGTCTTTTATAGAGCTCACCCCTCAACTATAATAAGCAATTCCGACTGAAGAACAACTAGTTAGCACTTTGAAATCTGTTATTTTCCAAGTGGTGCTTCCTTTCAGAAACTCATAGCCTTGCGACACAGTCCTATAAGGGTCGCAGTAAATTCTTACAGTGCTATCGAAATTCTTAGCATGCGATATATATTGACACAATAATGGCTACTATTTATTCAGCATCTATAATGTGCCAGGTGTTGTGAAAATGTAACTAGGTACTTTTCATCTTTACAGTGGACCCACAAATTAGGTAACACTTGTCAGCCTTTCTGCTGAAACAGTTAAATAAATGGCATGGTTTTCCCAGATAGGCAATATTTGGGACCACAGTCCTCAGCCACACCTCTCTGAATTGAAGGCTTCCTTCCAGACCACACTCCATAATTTCCTCAAGATGCATCTTTCCCGTAACTACATCTTGCTTCATTGGATGCAGGCTCTGGTACAGGCAAAACAAATAACATCATCCTTTCTCCCCTGACGCATTATCTACTGTATTTGCATACCCTGTTTGTTTATGGAAGGCCCTTGGCAGTCAATCTAATTTATCCTTCCTAACTGTCCTTTACGATGAAATTCAACGGAAACCTTATAAATAACCCCCTCCTGTATCTTATGGTTAGAAGCAATCATTTCTATTTCTCAACCTCTCTCAGGTATACACATGGGTTTTTTTTTATTTTTTTATTTTTTTGGCCTCATAGATACTTGAACAGCTGATTAATGCCCTCACTTGTTTCTTGAGAGCCTTGAAAGCACAGTGATGAGTGTTTTTTTTTAATTCTGTTTAATTTCACACCAAATATCTAGTCCCTGGCATATGCTGAAAAAAATTGCTAAAGAAATACCCAGAAAACAGACAAAGAAAGTAGAAATTTGGATATGGCCACCTAACAAATCTGAACTTGGGATAGCCAAAGATTGTAATATACATGAAAGATGAAATATAACTCTCTAAGGTGCCCATTTTTGAAATATCTCTGCTTTGTGTGAAATGATTTGATTTTTAAATATGTATGCTTTTAAAAGGGGTTTTAATAAATGCTGTGATTTTAGACATAAGCCAAGGAAGGTAAGTGACCAATGAAAATAAAGGCATTTCTCTGCTCCTGGCCATTAACTTCTGTAACTGGGATGAGAGAGCACAGTGTATGTGTGGGATGGTTTGGGAGGACAGTGTTGCCACGGACGGCTTACCTGCGGCTGTCTTTCATTTAGCTGCCTTTCCTCCATGCGTGCATAACTTCACCTTCAATTCATCTAAGATCCATTCAGCCCATCTGCAGCTTGTACTCATTAAGGGGACACCAATGCAGGAGCATACTTACCAGAAATTCTGGACATTTCTTGATATCTAAAAACTAAAAAAGTACTCAGATGGCCTTAATGAGCAAAGAATGAGAAAATATAAACAGAACAGGAACAGTGCGAGCAAAATTATTGTTTATATGTCCTCCGTGGAGATTCTTTTTGTCTTAATGTTTCCCTTGTGAGTGACTTCATCCCCTTTGCTCTAGACATCCCCTCTCTGTATGTGTTTGCTTTGTTAGTGCCAACACAGGCTGGAGGGTTGTTCCTGTCCTCCAGTTTGTTACCTGGGTTTCAGGTGCATCTGACATGTGGAGCTTATACATTGGTTCTTATTCAGTTGGGAAGGGTTATTTGACATTAGCAATCTATTTCATTGAATCTAGTTATTTTACATTCTTCATAAATAGGAACAGGAGTTTTCATTTTAGGTGAACATTTTACATACAAGGTAAGAGGCTGAACATTTCAGGCTTTGTGAGCCATGCATTCTCTCCTGTAAGTACTTCATATTATGCTAGCTGCCAAAGGCAGCAGATACACGGGTGATCATGGCTAAGCTGTAGGAAAGCTTTATTTGTGGCACTGAACTTTGGATAGTATGTGATGGTTATGTGCCATACAATGTTACTTTTCTTTTAAAGTTTTAATAATTCTTTTATGATGTTTGAGGATTTCATGCATCTCTGCAGTGTATTGCGATTGCATTTGCCTCCACCAGGCTCTCTTACACCAGCACCACCCTCAGCCTCTGACCCTTTAGTCCGTTCCGGCCACTCTGCTTCCTACCTTTAAACCTTAATCTTTCTTCTAGTTTTTTTTTTATAAATTCATTTTACATAACAAACACACTTCCTGCTTCCATCTCCCCCTTCCCCAACCCACCTCTGAAACAGTAAAGCCTCCCATGGGGAGTCTACAAAGCCTGCCACATTAAGTTGAGGCAGGACCAAGCCCCTCACTCCTGCATCAAGGCATCCCACCTAGGGAATGGACTCTCAAAAGCCAGCTCAGAGAATTACGAATCAATCTACTTCAAGGCCTAGCATTTCCACTCTTCGGCATATACTCAAAGAATGCTCAATCATACCCAAGGACATGATCAACTATGCTCATAGCAGCACTATTCATAATAATCAGAACCCAGAAACAACCTAGATTTCCCCTCAACCAAAGAATGGGTAAAGAAAATGTGGTTCATTTAAAACAGTGGCATCATGAAACTTGCAGGCTAATGGATGGGACTATACCTCTTTTTTTTTTAATTCCTTTGATGTCAGTTATGGTTCATTGTAGAAACACGGGTATCAGGGTAGGGGGTTATTTACTGGAGCATAACAATTTACCAGTGGCATTTCCACTGAAGATGACACTTCCTCCACTGCTAACCATTAACTGTGGGTAGCCCCTCGGAACTACTGGGGCCTCACACACCTACCTCCCTTATCGGTGATGGCAGGTTGAAGGGCCCACCAGTCTTATGCAAGTATCAATAACTGCTATATGTTCTTGGGGTAAACATAATTGCAATACATTGTATGTATGTATAAAAGTCTCAAAAAATTTAAAAACAAAACGAAAGGAAAGTGTTTCCACTCCATTGACCTTCGATAGTGACATATTGACTGCATCTCGTCATGGGCCACGTTCGCTGAATTTGATGTAAGCTGATAATGAGTCACAAGCCTGTTTTATGTTTCTTCAGGGCTGGTAGTAAGTATGGACAATGTTACAAGGGGTAATGAGACAAAAATGGCAAGAGCTCATGGCTAATGAAGTATTTCCAAAACCAGCTATGAATGATAAGTAAATAAAATTGTAGAAACTCAGATTGCCCATAGTGGAATCTTTTTTATTAAAAAAAGGGGGAGAAATGTTTAAACTACCAAACTGTACTTTTATTTTTACAATACAATTATAAGAGTCAGTGAATTGAAATGATTGATTTTATTAGTGGTTATCTATATTACCAAGTATACTCTAGTGCTGTCTGAAAAAATAAAATGATATTTTTAAACAACCTTCATGTCTCTTTATAGGATTGTATATATATCACACTGAAATATTGATCTTAGTTTGACAGAGATATTTCTCTCTGGGAATGATCAACTGTAGTCATTGTCTGTTAGAAGATCTATCTTTGATATTTACGTTTGATTCTTACATATTCTCAATTCAAGGGTATTGTTTTCTTTTATATGTTTTTCCCCAAACTCTAGCTACATAGACTTACTTTAAAAATACTATAGATGCAAATGACACCATACTGTCATACAGGGGAGTGAGAGAAAGACTCTTCTATTTATCAGGTTTTTATTTTTTCAAGTTGGTATCACTGTTAGCTATTTGATCTCAGTAATGATTTATGACAGACTTAAAAACAGAAGAGACCACAAAAATAATACATAATCAAAGCTTTGTTTGATTTCACATAGCCATTTTAATTTAATTCTTGTCATGGATGGTGATTAAGTGAGCCAGTCTAAAACTGGAAAAGTACATTTAATGAAACACCTGGCTTTCATCTTGATGTCAGTTGGACTGTCAAGGTACACATCAGCCTGTGCCCCCGTCTGTATAGCTTTTCACCAGTCTCTGAGCTGCTAAGCTCACCACCTGACTCAGATCTCAGCTTCTCAGTTGTCCAAGTATGGCGTGAACATCAGACATATGGTGTTTGTGTTTGTGGTATGCGTGTCAAATTGTTATGAGCCCATTTTGATTAAATGCCAAGTTCTTAGGCCAACTGCTATGAATTCAAAGAAAGTAGAAGGCTTGAGATAGGATTTGGAGGAATATAGGCATTTCTGACTGGATTAAATGAAACATTTCCTCAGACCCCTAAGGCCTGTGGGAACAGAATGAGAAGTTATCTTTTATGAAGGGTAGTGCTTGGATCAGTCAGAGTAGGAGAGGAGTTTGGAATGAATATTCCAAGCCAGAAATGAAAGTTATTTTGGTGAAGGTCAATGGGATTTCAACATCTTTCTTGGAGTATTAAAAGCTATTCAGAGTTTCTGGTGGGGAGGGCTATTGTCGCTACCGCCTAGACCAGCAAGGATGACTCAACACAGGAGCTCTTCTTGCAAGCAGTTTATTCAGGACCTTGTTAACAATGGCTTCTCTCTCTCCGGGAAAGCCTCTCCCAGCCCTTAAGTAGGCCTG
>LOEQ01002886.1:27989-58419 GCA_001685075.1 Bramus lutescens | reverse complement strand
ACGATCATCGCATGATCTGGCCTTAGCCATATATGGAGTTGTTTATCATAGAGATCATTCGCTTTTGGGAAGGGGGGGGGCGGAAGCCAGCGCCATCTTTAAAATGTTTTATTTAACTGATTGTTGCCCATTTGACAACAATTTTCTTTTCTTTTTCTCCTTCTTATTTCTTCCATCTTCTTCTGAAATACCAACATATCTTTGAAGGAAGAGAAGGAATGAAAATTGTAGGGCTCAGAGAGTTAGGCAACTGAAACTTAGCTGGAAAGCAAGATTTACTTTTTTTTTAAATACTCCCAACTCCTTATCATGAGGCAAGCTTGATAAGTTTTCAATTTCCAGTTTTATTTAAGCTGCTTTCTTATAGTTCACATATTACAACCAGTTCAAGAAGAAGAACAAAAAGATTGCTGTATTTTTGAACAATAATAATTGCAATTCAGTAGTATTAACTGATCAAATGAAAATACTCTTACCCAATTTACTATAACATGTAGGGCACCCTCCTCCAATTGAGGTCATGTTGTATCCTCCATCTGAGGCCACGTTGTGATACATATTGGTTAATAAAACATGTTCCATGATGACTGATGTGTGCAGAGTAACAAAGCCTTATCCTTACAACAAATAAAGTTAAATAAATTAATGTTTTTAAGGAAAGCTACCACCAACCCATATATTTGGATGGAAAATGTAAACAATTAGGTTTATATAATGTCTGTTACTAATTTTCACACCATTACCTTCTGGCTTCTCATAGGCACATATTGACTTTGAAAGAAAAGGGAAAGATGCATTAAGATATAAATTATCTTAATAAAGTTTTAAATTCAAAACTAATTCCTTGTTAAATAAAATAAAAGATTTAGGATGACAGTTAATCATCCTAAAGGTTTTATTTCCAGCATTCTTTCTAAGATAGCTTCGCATGGGCTTCCTGCATCACTATTCTTCTTTCCATTGGATGGACTCAGTTATAGAAATAGTGTCTGAAGATGTTTTGGCTACTTTAGGAACATGGATCATGGGTAAATTGTTAGTTGACTTTCTTCATGAATCTAATTTGATTTGTATCTTTTAGTTGATTTTTAAAAAAAAACATTTCAAACATTTCATATCTTCTTCAAACGTCCTCGCATCCCAGATTTTTCTCATGGTTGTATAAGGATTTCCAAAGTTAAAAGTTCAAGCTTTCATAAGATTTCAAAATCTACATTTAATAAATCTTGCCACTCGCATTAGCCTCCTAAGGCTGTCATAACAAAGTAGTTCGACTTGACTAAAAACAATAGATTTCACCCCCCCCCCTCAGTTTGGAGGACAGATGTTTGAAATTCAGGTGTTTGCAGGGCTATGTTCCTATGTTCCCTCTGACAGCTCAAGAGAGGAACCTTTCTTTGCCTCCTCTTAGCTTCTGGAAGATTCCAAAATTGAAGTTCTTGTCTGGTAGCTGTATCAGTCTATCCTTTGACTTGGACTTTGAGACCTCTTCTTTGTGTCCCTTTATTTCTGTGTTTTCTCTCTTGGATTTAATGACTATTGTAGCCAGGTGTGGTCACATCTGCAAAGGTTCTACTTCTACATGAAGTCACATTCTGAAAGTCCTAGTGAACTTTGGGGGCTACTCTTCCACCCATCATACAAACTCCAGAGTGTCCCCATCTCCTTAAAGCAAGGGTTCTCAACTTGTGGGTCACAACCCCTTTGGGGGTAGGTCACATATCGGATATCCTGCATTCAGATATTTAGATTACAATTTATAACAGTAGCAAAATGACACTTATGACAAAACAATGAAATAATTTCATGGTTGGGGTCACTACAATATGAGGAACTGTATTAAAAGGTTGCAGCATTAGGAAGGCTGAAAACCACTTCCTTAAATTGCATCAGCCAGGAAAGAAGCACGGGCAATAACCAGAACTAAATTTAATGCCATATTAATTAGTTGGTCACTGTGCTGCCAGATTTGATAATAATTTTTTATTACTTGATATCTTGTTGGTATGATTGTTTTTGTTATTGAAAAGTCTTGCATAGTTTGAACATCCAGCCAGACTCCCATGAACCTTTACAAAACAGTTATGCTGTTTGGCCTTTTTGTCTCCTGAATGAAGTGTTCATTACAAATGCATCTCTGCTTGAAGGTATTTAAATGTGTAATGCTCAAAATAAATAAAGAAGAACAGATGGCAGGACCTTAAAGATCAAATTAGCTTAGTATCCATCTGGAATTTGGAGATGGCTTCATTATTTCTTTCTAATTCGTGCAGGCCTTCCTAAATTCTCTGGTGGAGGATTTTGTGCACAGTTGTGCAATTTAAATATCTTAAGGTAATAATAAAATATGATTCAGTTATGAAATAGAATCTGAGAATAATTTTGTGGTGCTCTAATCCTACCATGTCATTATAGTTACATTTGGTAGTTTTCCAGAATTACTATTATAGCCTATATCCTCCTCAAGGACATGCCTAAAAAGCAACTTCATGCCCAAGGTGTTTCAGCATATCTACTATTCTGATAAGTTCAGGTTTTAAATGCATGCTTAGTAAGTAATACATTGCTGTACATTAACTTTAGCAATATTCTGTTTTAATAGCCAGATATGAATTTTTTGTAAGCTTTAAGATGGAGTATAGTTTATCTGCAAAAAAAAACCCCTCTGATGTTGTTTTAATAGCAATAGTCAAGGGCTATGGGGGACAGAATGGGAGGCTTCCAGTGGTAAAAACACTCAGTAGACTCTAAATGAAGTGATGTCTCTGCTCTTGTGGATTGATGGGTGAAAGTAAGAGGTGCTGGGAATGTGTCCTTCCTTGTCAGAAGGTTGGGACCATATGGTTCATTCTTCTCTTGTTTTACTAACACCATATATTGTACAGGATTGCCTAGATTACTACTATTTTAAATTGAGAGATCCTGAAGTTGCCAGGGCATAAAATTAACTCCATGGCCCATTAAATTAAATGTAACTACCTTTAGAAGCATTCCTATATGCCACTTTCATTTTATAATTACCACTGAGAACAGCCTGAAAGTAGCTTGACGTTAGTATATTTGAGTAGCTATAGTATAACCCTGAAGCTGAGTAATATGCAAAGCAAAGAGGTTTGCTGAGCACACAACTCTGGAGGCTGAAAGCTTTAAGATCTTTTGGGAAAAGTATTGATTTGGCCTTTGAGAAGGTCTGGATATACAACAACTCTGTGGTGAATGTGAACACAGAAAAGATCACAGCAGAAGCACGAACCTGGAGAAATAGAGAGAAGAGGTTTGCTCTTTTCATTATGAACATTAGGAACTAACCAGACTCTGGAGAAAGCCATATGAATCCCTTATGAGGTCATGTCTCTGCACTGCCATTTGGAGGCAAATGTCCTGGCACTTGTTGTATGCCCTTTGTTGAAAAACACTTGAGAAAAGTGTTAGCATTTCGACCTGGCTTTCAAACACTTGTGCTCCAATATTACCCATGTTTGTATGTCACGGTTTCCCTCATTTCAAATTTCCAGCTCTTCAGCTCTGTTCTACACAGATAACATATGTATCATGTAGTGCTCTCAAGATAAACCAATTAATTTGGTTTTTATTATAAGGGGCAAACTCATGAAACAGGAATGAGAAGTCCAAGCTCAGCTGTGTAGCATGGGAACCACAGAGAGAAAGAGAGAGCAAACCCTGGGTGTCCTGGTGGTGTTTTTCTCCGGGTATCCAAAAAGTCACACCCTAACCTGGTCCCTCCTCTTAAAGATCATTGGCTAACGAAGATTCCCCATCAGAATTCCACCCTGGATTGCTTCCTCCCTGGGCAAAATGCCTCACCTAGAATATTACTGCCTTCTCTCCAAGACCCAGCTCTTACCCATTCTATCTTGTAACGAGTTATATCCTTTGAAATCTTATTTTATTTTAAACTTTTAATTTATTTTAATTTATTTGGAATTAAATGGTATAATGGTTTTACCATTGTCTAATTGTACCGCATATAATCCTTTCCCAACTCAAAGTAAAATTTAAAAGAAAGAAACCAAGCACCAATAAGAGGAAAATTCTAAAACAGAAAAGTGAAACAACAGGAACAAAAATTTCACAAAACAAACAAACAAACAAACCAAAAGGAACATGGAGTCTGTTTAGTGTTGGCTAGCCACTCTGGGTCTGCCCCATAGAATGGGTGGTATACCAAGTGACATTCCCCTAGGGAGAAAATGGATTTTCCCTTTGCCAGCGAAGATACGGATTGCAAATATCTTCTTGGTCAAGGGTAGAAGCCCATTTTTTCTGGCTAGAACTTGCACAGGTCATGTCATGGAAAGAGCATGAAGTTGGGTGGGTAGTGAGGTAGGAAGGATCTACAAGGAGAAAAATCCTGATCAAAATATACTGAATGAAAGAAATTATAAAACTTTTCAAAAAGAAAAAAACATACACACAGAGTATTTATGCAGAACCCCTTTTATGTTTCATGTGTAACCTGGTCCCATTTTAAAAATGTTGTAAGTAAACAGGAAAACACTTGAATCCATTTGTCAGTAGAACAGGCATTATTATTAAGACATCATGTATCTTAATACATTTTCTGCAACAAATCTCTGAGGTGTGTTTATTTCAATAATGAGGAATTTGAAGCAGTTTGAGTTAAAGTGACTTTGCTAAAGGTTAAACAACAAAGTGAACATTAAAAAGTAGCTTTTAACCTTTACTCTTTTCTACTTAGTAGAAGTGTGTCTGTACCCTTAAATATGACTTTAGTACCATGCTTCCTCAACTGGTGCTTTCCAGTTTCCTCTAACTTAGCATCCCAAAGACGACTTCTGGGAAGTATGGCAGGCTGACCTCACATTTGGACTAGAATTCTTTTTCCAATACAAAAAAACACAAAACCCAGTGCTCCTTTTACAAAGGGAGCAACAGCTCTGTGGAATGGAAGTAGATCACTGACTTAAAAACGTTAGGCTAGCCTAGAATTGCTGGCTGGTAGAGTGTCCTTCTGGAAGCAGCCTCTAACCTGGCTCATATGGGTTGAAGAGAGCTTCAGTACCACAGGCCATATGGGCCACAGTTCAAGTTCACTATCTCAAGCCAAAACCTGCCATGAGGTTCTGTTGATTGTGAGTTAGCTTTTGATGCGGAAAATTGAGCAGGGAATATGGTTGTTTATAAGTTGCTGGTCTGAAAAAGAAATCTCCTCTCATTTATAACATCCCAACTGCAGTTTCCCATTCTTCATCTCAGAAGAGCAGGACTCCCAGGGACATCAACCAAACACAGCATAACAAGCTACAGTAAAGACCAGGCACATATTCTCATATCAGGATTGGCAACCCAGTGGAGGAAATCCCAAAGAACACCAAGCTACTCAGCCATAACGTACCTGTAGAGGACCTAGGTCAGAAGACCCCTTCAGACTCCCTGCTCCCTTCCAGCCCCTATGAGTCTCAGTCAGTTGTTCTGTGGGCTGTGTTCTTGTGGTGTCCCTGACCCTTCTGGTTCCTTTGATCCTTCCTCCCCCTCCACAGGACTATGATTGTACAAGTTTGCACTCCTACCAGCAGGTGGAGGAGTGTTCCCCTTGCTCCACGTCCTCACCAGCCTGAGCTGTAACTTGTGTTAGTGATCTTAGCAATTCTGACAGGTGAAGATGGAATCTCAGAGCGGTTTTGATTTGCATTTCCCTGATGGCTAAGAATATTGAACATTTCTTTAAGTGTTCCTCAACCATTTGAGATTCCTTTGTTGGGAATTCTCTACTAGATCTGTAGACCATTTTTAAATTGGATTATTTAGTTTGTTGATGTCTAGTTTCTTGAGTTCTTTATATGTTTTGGGTATTAGCACTGTGTCAGATGTGGAGTTAGTGAAAAATTTTTTCTCATTGTGTAGGCTGCCGTTTTGTTCTATTGATGGTCTCCTTTGTCCTACAGAAGTTTTTCAGTTTCGTGAGGTCCCATTTATTAATTATTGACTTTAGTGCGTGATCTATTGGTGTTCTGTTCAGAAAATTGTCTCCTGTGCCTATGTGTTCAAGGGTATTCCCCATCTCTCTTCTATCAGGTTCAGTGTATCTGGTTTTAATTTGTGGTCTTTGTTCCACTTGAACTTGAGTTTTGTGAAGGGTGATAGATACAGATTTATTTGCATTCTTCTACATGCTGACATCCAGTTAGACCAACACCATTTGTTGAAGATGCTTTCTTTTTACCATTGTATATTTCTGATTTCTTTATCAAAAATTAGTGTACATAGATGTATGGACTTATGTCTGAGTCTTCAGTTTGATTCCATTGATCAGTGTGACTGGTTTTATGGAAATTATATGCAGGTTTTATTACTACAGCTTTAAGTACAGCTAGAAATCAGGCATGGTGAGCCTGTGGAAGTCTTTCATTACAGAATTGTTTTAGCTATTCTAATTCTTTGGTTTTTCATACAAAGTTGTCTTATTGCTCTAACTAGACCTTCAAATAATATATTGAATAGATATGGAGAGAGTGAACAGTTTTATCTTATTACTGATTTTAGTGGAATTGTTTTGAGTTTCTCTCTATTTAATCTGATGTTGGCTATCAACTTGCTATAAATTGCCTTTATTCTGTTTAGGTATATATTTTGTAGTCCTGGTCTCTTCAAGACCTTTTATCATGAAGGGGTTTTAGGTTTTTTTCAAAAGCTTTTCAACCTCTAAAGAGATAATCATGTTTTTTTTCTTTCAGTTATCTTATATAGTAAATTACATTGTCATATTTTATATGTTGAACCACCCCTACATCTTTGGGCATTAATGATGATCCTTTTTATATCTTCTTAGATTCAATTTGTGAATATTTTATGGAATGTTTTTTGCCTCAATGTTCATGAGAGAAATTGGTCTCTAATTCTTTCTTTGTTGAGTTTGTGTGGTTTGGGTATCAGGGTCACTCTGGTCTCATAAAAGGAATTTGGCAATTTTCCTTCTGTTTCTATTTTGTGGAATAGCTTGAGAAATATTGGTATTAGGCCCTCTTTGAAAGTCTGGTAGAATTGTGCACTAAAGCCACCTGGCCCAGGATTTTTCCAGTTGGGAGACTTTTAATGACTGCTTTTATTTCTTTAGGGGTTATAGGTCTGTTTCAATTGTTTATCTAATCTCAATTTAACTTTAGTAAGTGGTATCGATTGAGAAATTTTCCAATTTTGTTGAGTACAAGTTTTTGACCGAGAATGTGATCAATTTTAGAGAAGTTTCTGTGAAGTGCTTAGAAGAAGATATATTTTTTGTTTGGGTAACATGTTCTGTAAATATCTATGGGGTTCATTTGAATCCTAATGTCTATTAGTTCCATCATTTTTCTGTTCAGCATTTGTCTGGATGACTTGTCCATTGGTGAGAGTAGTGTATTGAAGTTTTCACTATTAATACATGAGGTTTGATGTGTCATTTAAGCTTTACTAATATTCCTTTTTACAAATGCTGATACCATTGTGTTTTGGGCATAGTTGTTAAGAATTAAAATGTCATCTTGGTGGATTTTTCCTTTGATGAATATGAAATATCATTCTCCATCTCTTTTGATTAATTTTAGTTTGAAATCTGTTTTATTAGATATTTAATAGCTATACCATATTGCTTCCTGGGGGTATTTGCTTGGAAAATATTTTCTCTAACTTCTTACTCTGAGGTAATGTCTTTCTTTGATATTGAGGTGTGTCTTATATGCAGCAGAAGGATCAATTCTGTTTACACATCCATTCTGTTAGCCTGTGCCATATATCAAGCAATTGAATCCATTGAGACTGAGAGATATTAATGACCAATGATTGTTAATTCCCTTTATTTTCTTGTTGTTGATGGTGGTTGTGTGTGTGTGTGTGTGTGTGTGTGTGTGCGCACGCGCGCGCACGTGTGTGTATGTGTTTTCCTTCTTTGGGTTTTGCTGGTGTGAGATTTATTGCCCATGTTTTGGTAGGTATCATTAACCTCCTTGGGTTGGAGTTTTCCAGATAGTACCTTCAATAGGGATGTATTTGTGGATAGATATTGCTTAAATTTGATTTTGTCATAAAGTATCTTGTTTGCTCCATTTGTGGAGACTGAAATATTTGCTGGGTATAGTAGTGTGGACTGACATCTGTGGTCTCTTGAGATCTGTCCAAGCCCTTCTGGCTTTTAGACTCTTTGTTGAGAAATCAGGGGCAATTTTAATAGGTCTGCTTTTATATGCAACTTGGAATTTCCCCCTCACAGCTTGTAATATTTGTTCTTTGCTCTCTATGGCTAGTGTTTTGATTATATGTGGCACGAGAGCTTTCTTTTCTGGTCCAATATATTTGGTGTAAGCTTCTGGTACCTTTATAGGCATGTCCTTCTTTAGGTTAGGAAAATTTTCTTCTATGATTTTTAAAAAAAATTTTGGGGGTTGAGCTGGGATTCTTTTTCTCCTATTCCTATTATTCTTAGATTTGGTCTTTTCATTGTGTCCCAGATTTCCTGAATGCTTTGTGTTGAGAATTTTTTAGATTGAATATTTTCTTTGACTGATTGATTAATCTATTTCTTCTATTGTGTCTTCAGTGCCTGTGATTCTCTATTCCATCTCTTGCATTCTTTTGGGGATGCTTGTGTCTATAGTTCCTGTTCTCTTCCTGTTCACTTACCTACATTTTCTAATTTCAAAATTCCCTTAGTTTGTGTTTTCATTATTTCTTCTATTTCAATTTTTAGGTCTTTAATAGTTTCCTCTACCTATTTCTTTGTTTTGATTTTCTTAGCATTCTTTAGGGGATTTATTGATATCCTCTAATTTTTTGCTTGTCTTTTTCTCCATTTCTTTAAAGGATTTTTTTTCATTTCCTCTCTAAGAATCTCTATCATCTTCATAAACTTATTTTTAAGGTCGCTTTCTTGTGCTTCATTTGTTTTGGAATATTCAGGTCTTGCGGTCCTAGAATAGCTGGGCTGTGGTGGTGACATATTGCCCTGGCTGTTGTTGATTGTGTTCTTACACTTGTATTTAAGCATCTGGCTTGGGGGAGTTTATAGGTCTAGGTGCTGACTTCCAAGTTTGTTTTTGTTGGATGGGTGTTTTTTTTCCTTGGTTTCTGTTTCCTTTTTTTGCCTTCTGGTCATTGTGGCCTAGATTTATGGGCTGGTGTGAGTTATGATCTGGTAAGGAGTCTGTTCAAGTTGGGACTGGATGCCCTGGCTAGCTTGGCCTTTGGTGCAGCTGGCAGTCTCTGACTAAGCAGGAGGGTGGGATATGGTGATGAAGAGGATAGTAGGGATTTGGGGCACTGAGTGAGTGGAGGAGGTGTGATGGTGGGCTCCCTGTCTGTAGTTCTGGTGACAGTTGTGGTGTCTGGTCCAATGTAGACTTTGCTTGGGGTTTGCCTATATGTTTTTCTTACTTGCTTGGACTGTACCTGTTCTTCAAACTGTTGCCTGCACCAGTTCTTCTGATTGTTGTGATCTGAATCTGTTCTTGCACCTGGGCAGCTGAAGTCCATTGGAGTTGGGGGCAGGGGCAAGGAAATATTCTTGACGACTTGAGAAAAGAAGTAGAGTCAAGCTGTCCCCTGAATCTGTACCTGGGTTTATAATTTCCCTGTGTTACCCCAGGATAGAAAAGAGTTACATGTTAGATGACCTGTCTCAGGACTGAGGTTCTGGTAGGAGGGGCACATTAAAGGAGCCTGGGATGTAAATATTCAGAATACGCAAAGAACTCTGTTACTAAGAAAGAGAGCTAAAAACTACTGTGTGTAGAAAAATATGTTTCCTTTTTCAAGTTTTATCGAGATGTAATTGTTAGAAATGGCATGCATTTATGATGTGACTTGTATACATTGTAAACTTATTACCATAAGCAAGCATGTCCAACATCTCACATAGTGTATGTGTGTGTATGCGTGTGTGTGTGTGTGTGTGTGTGTGTGTGTGTTTGGAAACACTAAGATCTAGTCTCAGCAGTTATCAAGTATAAAGTAAATTACTAGTAACTGAAGTCACAGGCTATACATGAGATCTCCAGAACTTACTAATACTGTTTAATAAAACCATTATGACTTTTATTGAATTTTCTCAGCCCCTGGTTCCCAGAAACAAACTTTGTCATCTTTGCTTCCATGACATTGACTCTTTGACTTCTTCAGATTTTGTGTATAACTAAATATTTTATCATTCTGTGTCTGAATTTTTTTGCTTGGCTTAATACACAACAAATTCATTTGTAGTGTTTCAAATGGAAAGATTTCCTGCCTTTTTAATGTGTGTGTGTGCACATGCATGTGTGTGTGTGTGTTTGCATGTGTCGATGCACATACCTGTGTGTGAGTGTGTGCAGGCTGGGGAATGATGTCCAATACCATCTCCTACTGCTGTCCACATTATTTACTCAAGAGAGTCTTTCACCAAACCCAGAGCTAGTGGAGATTTTTTTTTCTGATTAAGCTAATGGTGAACAAGTCGCAGCAAGCCTTCTGTCTCTGTCCTCATCCCTCCTCCTTCATCCCTCCTACCCCAGCACTGGGGTTATAGGCATGTGTATCCATACACAGCATTTTATGTGGGCACTGGTGATCTGAATTTAGCTCCTCTTGCCTGCACAGCCAAGTGCTCATATCCCCTGAGCTGTCTCCCTAGCCAACTCTCTTACTTTTAAGCAAAAGTTTTATTTTTTTTATGTGTGTATATGTTTCTGTGTGGTGCCTATGGAGGTCAGCAGGGGCACCGGATCCCTTGGAGTTGGAATTATAGATGTTTGTGAGCCCCACAGTGGGTGCTGACATCTTAAACTCCAGCCCCATGCTACAGCAGAAAGTGCTCTTAACTCTGAATCACCTATTTCCAAATTCCTCCTTTAAAAAGGCTTAATAATATTTAATTAAGTGTTTGCATATATACCACATTTTAAGAAGTCTGTTAGGCAAATTAGTGCAGCTCATGCCTTTAATCTCAACACAGAGGCAGAGGCAAGTGGATCTCTGAGAGTTTGAGGCCAGGTTGGTCTAGAGAGCAAGTTGCAGGATAGCCAGGACTGTTGTTATACAGAGAAACCCTGTCCTGAAAAACCAAGAACCAAAAACCAAAAGCCAAAGCAAACCAAAACAAAGTATTGCAAAGGTAGGCGTGTAGACATGTTCATACCTCTTGTGTATATTGACTTCACTTCCTTTGACTGTGCCCTACAGTAGTGTTGCTTGATCACCTGCCAACTCTGCTTTTCATTGTGTTCGTATCCTTCATGCTGTCTTTCCAGAATGGCAATGCGAGATTACATTCCCACTAACAGTGAGGAAGCATTCCTCCTTCCCTACACTCACCAACATAGATCTTTTGTCATTTTAATAGTCGCTGTTCTTGCATGTATGAGGTGATGGCTTACTGTGGCTTTGATTTGATCTACATTTCCCTGCCGTTTAGTGACATTACAGCCTTTTTGGTATATGTCTAGGGCATAAGTTTCTGTCTTTGGAGAAATGTCTGTTCAAGTTGTACATGGTTCATAACTTTGCTATTTTTTTCTTATCAGGATACTAGGATCACTTACTTTTTCATTCTAATGCAAACACTAGGCAGTTTTCAAAGTCTAGATTTTTCCTAAAATGAGTATTCCCCATTATTCTGAATCTCTTTTTCGAACAAAATATACAGAATACTAGATCCTGTCAGTTTTTTAAATTGTATATTGCTTATGACAGGCTTTCATATTTCTGCATTTAAGAAAATAGATATTAATATGATGCTGTGCAGGAATCATATATGATTGCCAAAACTCAAAATATTCTTACTATTTGGCAACCTATTTGTTATTATATCACTGCACTTCCTGATCATAGTAAACTATCCCATACTCATTTATAAGAAGAGACATTAGAAGTGTTGACTGGCAGCTCTGGAGGTGTGCTACTGAAGGTCAGCATGGTTGTGCTGGCAGGGGCCTGAAATAGTGGAAAGAGGCTTGGGCAACACATGTGTCCTGTATCTTTGGTTCTCACTTCGAATAGGGCCACCATGATCTAGTCTGGAAGTGCCACTTGAAGTACCTTATCTGTTTGTCTTCATCTAAGGCCCTGCCTCTAAACACTATTCGGGATTTGGTATAATTGAGTGGGTTTCATTTTCCACCTGCTTCATACCCCACAGTGGGGATCAAATCTCAACCTGTGAATCCTCAGGGTACACACTAAGCTCTGTCCATACTACAGCAAGTGTGAGCTTTCCATAGCAATTACAGCGGAGGAACGCCATTCTTCAAGGAGTCAGAACCACAGCAGAGTTAGTTGTCTTTAAGCAAATACCGAAAGCAAGTGTTTGTGAGGGAATATCAATTCAGTTCCCATGCTGCTCTCAGAGAAGGGGAGGAATTGCATTGTAAATCATCAGCTCTGTAGTATAATGAAAAGGAACAGCAAGAAAATGTTCCCTCTGACACACGTGGCTTGATTCATGAAACAATTTCTTTGTACCTCTTAGGCTACTGACTGGCTCCTTTATATAAATCTACCTGAAGATTCCACAAGGGATTGTCCAATCACCAAGATGGAAAAAAACAAACCACCTTTAGATGAAACCATGTTCTGGAGACTTAAATCAGAAGTGTTGCATATTTGTAGAGGCAAATGGCACAAATAAAATAATTTGTAAGCAAGATCCAAGGTACTCTTGGGATTACATTTCTACAAGGCTAAGTGGCTTCTCTAGCCATTAATTTTACTAGCCTTTACCAATCAAAAAGCTAGGCTTTTTACCAAATAGTTTTAAACCATAACAAGAAAAAGATGCACTATTTGACTTAGTTATTGCCTAGGAAAAACTAGAGGACAGAACCATTCCTTATAATTGAGGAGCGTAATGAATCTTATTTAGAAAAAACATAAACCAGGAAGAAGGGTAACAGTTGGTATGAAGCTTGAGAAAGATGATTAGTTCTTTCAAGTAGTGAAACCCAGGGGTACACAGTTCTTATTTAGAAGAAACCTAATCTAGTTAGAAGAATTTGTCTAAATTCAGAGCAATGGCATTTGCAAATGCAGCTGGCAAGCCACACAAGCTCAGTATCTTCTGATAAGGGACAGAGCAGAGCTTTGCTCTACAGATCTGTAGTGGTACCCGAAATGTTCTTCATCTAACAAGAGTCTCACTTGATAACAGTTGTTTATCAAATGAAAATTACCATTCTCTTATCTTCCATCCTTCATTAGTGCAAATGGAACTGTCCAGGTCCCAGGCCTCAGTCAGAATACTGGTGAATAAGTTATTCTGTTCTCACTTAATGGACAATCTAGAAGTGACTCCAATGATAAAGAGCATTGCCCAGAGACATGTTTGGCTGAAAAGAACAATAAGAAGTAAAGGGCCAAACTGTCTCTGTTAGTAATTTCCTCGCCAAGTTAGGTATTGAAAAACATGCCCTCAACTCTTTATCCTTTTGTTTCTGTGGTAGCATCCAATTGAGATACTTTTTCTAATTTGACAAGAGCTTCTTGTCTCCTTTCTTGGATCTCTGCATTCTTGCTCTTTCCCTCACATCCTTATGAATGTGCTCTTTAATGCAGAAAAGAGTCTGCTCATTGGCTGCATTTCATCATCTCGCATGGTGTGTACCGGATGCGTGATCTTGCTCGTTCATTAGATGCTCATTAGTGATGTCCCACATGTTCCATTCTGTCTTCTCTTAGCCCTTGTTTCTTATTTTCTCCACATGTATGCAAATATTCTGATGAAGCACATCTCAAACTTGGCCTCATAAAGAGTGGATGGACTTTGGGTGAGAAGGATCTGAGCTAGAGTACTAAGAACTGGCTGATATTCATCACGAACCCTGTAATCATTGTGAGCTTCCTATCCTTATTTAGAACATGAGAATATAGGTTTTGGCCTCTCTTCAAATCTCCCATAAGTCAGCCTTTTCCTTGCTTTCTCTTTCTTGGACAGTCATTACCCATTTTTTTTCAAACCTCTGGTTCTGTCTGGGAGAGTCCCCATGCTGTAAACTCACTTCAGCTTCTTTTGCCTTCAGAAAGAATGGCTGGCCACCCATGAAGTCTCTGCTGTGGACTCGATTATCTTCCTTTTATGAGTTACTGTTTTCACCACAATATCAACCACTGCTATCACTAAGAAGGGAAAAAGACTTATCTGACACCCTGTCTTTCTTGGTTTGGTGCAGTCTTGTCAAATGTCCTAGGACAGAGAGCTCTCAGCCATACGTGTGCCTCTTCCATCCCATGCTTTCTGCTCTTACATGTAGGGTCTGCTTCTCTTCCCCAATATCAATTTCAAAAGCATCTGGTGCTCTTAGCATAAAATATGTACTTAGAATAAAGCCATCATGCTGTTCTTCATTTCACCCATCAGGTCTACTGACTCTGCTTCTGGAACTCACCAATCACACAGCACTTCATATATCATCATATTCATCTTTAGTCCTCAATCAGGAAAACCAATTAAGCTTTGTGCGCACTTTGCAGTTTCACAGCCACACGGGACAATTTAGATTGGAACACATTTTCTCCATATTAGCTTTTTCCTGTGCTTATTTTATTCGCTGTGCTCTTTGTGTTAGTCTATACTCAATATTGTTCTGCTCCACTTCAACTGGGCCTTCCCAGTGCAGGATTTGGTTTCCTTCTTTCATGTTCTGTGTGTCTTACACACTTGCCTTCTATAGTTAGCAAATGACTTCTCACCTTCATTGCCATTTTCTCATAGATTGCACCTAACACCTATACTCTCCCCACCAACAGTAATATATCTTGTGAAGAGTTGGAAAGCAGGTTAAGAAAGTAGCATGCAGAATCATTTGGAGCATGCTCATGACAGCTGTTTTTCTTCCCTCTCTGGGCAGAGAGATATCGTCTTTCCTGTCTTTGAGCCTTCAACTTTCTTCTTTCATCTCTTCTAATACTTGAAGTTACATTATTTGTTTAATCTTATATTAAAAATCAGTCATCTATACCCTTAATCCCAGCACTTGAGAGGCAGAGGCAGGTGGATCCCTGTGAGTTTGAGGCTAGTCTGATCTATATAGTGAGTTCTAGGCCAGCCGTGGCTACATAATGAGATTTTTATTCAAAAAAATATTTATACACTCAACTCAAATTATCCTAGAAGCTAGTGCATGTTTGCTCTCAGTACATGATTGTGAATTTTAAATGATTTTTCCCTTACTGTAATGTATCAACTCAAATAAATGCTACTGTGAATGGATTTGTATAGAATGATTGATTTTAGTCATTGAAAAGTACCTGGATTTATCACTGACTCATCTGTATGGTCCAAAAAACAAGGGTGATATCCTTAGTGAAGTTTTAATGGTAATTGTGACATTTGGAGATCTTGAACAGTCTATCAAAATTCTTATAATTGAACCAGTGCAGCCACCTTTTATAATATAAGTTCCTTTGATATGAAAATGGCCCAGTATCCCGAATGTGATTGACTTGGAAAGAAAGCCAATTAAATTTGTGTAGATTTGTTTTAATCCATTTAAGAACATATAATAATTGCAACTTTTACAGGTACTGATACTGCTTTATGGAGCTTTAATTAATAGATAAAGATGGTCTCTCTAATTAGCTCATCAAAACACTCATCTGAGCAGTGTCAGCCCTACATGTGCTGCGATTACACTGTTTGTGAGCAAACAGGTACTTGGAAACCTCTTAAGGACAAGTTTGTGTTCCTAAGAGAGTGAAGGTGCCTTGGTCCCTTTCATTTATGTGGCTAACATGTTTTGACACCCTTTGCTTCTTTTGAAAAGGAGATAAGAACAAAAGCAACAATCTGATAGGTTTGATCATATCAGTCAACATGCTGACCCATTCCTGATGTGGGATGTCCTTCTGTATACGTGCTGTTTTTATTGGTTTTATTGGTTGATGTTTTAGCCAATGACTTAGTAGAGTAAAGCTAGGTGAGAAGTTAAAACAAAGATACAGAGAGAGTAGGTGGAGTCAAGGAGATGCCATGTAAGCTGCCCAAGAAGCAAGATGTGAGGTAACAACCCACGAACCTCATGGCAAAATATAAACTATAGAAATTGGTTAACTTATAGAGTTAGCCAATAAAAAGCCTAAGACATTGGCCAAACAATTGTAAGTGTTATTAAGCCTCAGAGTGGTTAATTTATAAGTGACTTTGGGAACAGGCAGACAGACAGAAACTGGTCCAGGGGGACCAGAAGGACAGAAAAAAACTTTTGCTACACATTCCCAATCAGTATTTGTGGAACTGCAGCAGAGGAAAAAAGCCTTGTCTCAGGTGGGCAATTTCCAAATATCTGATTTTATCAATAACCGAAACATTCATTTTCTTCCTTTCTTTGCAGAGCTGAGGATGGAACCCAGGTCCTTGAACATGCCATGGTCTACCATTGAGCCACACCCACTTGCATAAGGCACTGTCCAATTCAGCTGTGTGTTCATTGACTTAGAACATAGTTACTATGGGTAGTCTAGAGAGGCCAGGCTTTTCGTTCTGTTTGAATATCTATGAGTCTTTAATTCTTTGGTTTTTGAAAACAAATGAGCAATGCAACTTTAAGAGAAAGAGCAAATGGGAAAATGAAAATACTTTAAGGTTAAAGAAAATTACAGTCTTGGTAGCTATTTGAATACAGGTCCTGGAGCAATTCTCCATCGAAAGCACTTGAATTTGAATTTCCAGTTTACTGATCTTATGAGAAAAAACAGGGTACTGCTATTCTTCAGGGTATTTTTTCACTCATTCAAGGCTGACAATTGAATAAGTTCTCTCTCTCTTTCTCTCTCTCCCTCTCCTCTCCCACTCCCCCTTTCCTTCCCTCCTTCAAACAATTTCCAGTTACTTTCAATATCTGAGAATGTGTGTATTTGTGTGTGCACACTCATGATGTGTGTGTGTATGTGGTGGAGGGGGAATGAAACTTTAAACTGAAGTTATCTATAATACTGAAGAAAATATCAGTTGAAACTAATGTCTCATTCAGTTGGCTTGTCTGTCTCAGGTACCTTCCTCCATTTTGGGTGATGAGGGCTTCTTTCATTTTTGAGAAGTGTTTGAACTTGCTGCCCAAACACTGTTCAATCATTTCTTTAGCCTGGGACTCCCTGTGGTCACCACTTTGCATATTTTGAATTAGCTTTTGAAGCACTATTAAGGCTTTCAAATGCAGTGACTTGAGGGACTTTCATTTCCAGGGCTGTTAAAGTATTAGAAGACCTAAGTGTAAAAAACATCAAATACTGCATCTCAGTTTTTCAGATCACTAAGAATGGTCAGTTCTGGAACCTTGGTCAGAGTTGCTATTTTCAAGTCTAGGAAATGCTCACCAAGGAATAAGAAATACAAAAATTATAAGCATATTTTTGTGTTGATATGTGGATGAGAACCTCTATGGTGATTTCATCACTTTTCAGCCCTTGTTCTTGGCTTTCCTGGTTGGTTCTTTCCTGAGGCCTTTTGAGGAAATTGGGAGACACAGATGAGCACCATCACCAACTTCCCACCTCTTGCTGGAGGGATGTGATAGAAGTGTTGTCTGTGTACCTTTTCACAGGACATTAAGTATTATTTTGGGCTAAAGTCTATAGAATGACCGAAAAAATTATATTCTTGTAACGTTTGGTATCTTTTGCTTGGCTAGGACATTTGTTAGATTGCATTTCACTGGCTTGCATGGCCAGACATGCTGTTGTATGATTTATCTATAATCTGTGTCCTGTGTTAGCTGAGAGCTGTCAACTTTGCGGCCTTTTCATCTTCCAGGTTATCACCTCCGTTCTCCAGTCATGGCTCTAACAGCATCCCCTTCCTTCCTTTCTCCAGTCTTCCGTGGAAACTCACAGCCAAAATGCTATCAGGAAGGTGATCAGTGGTAGTAACTGGCAAACAGCATGGGATGAACAAAATGAGATGGGTAAGGGTAGGATTTAAAGAGCAAACTGATTCGAACTCTCATTGCAAACCTTCTGTGGGGCTGTTGCATCGTCACAGCTCATTCTGTCTGATACTTTCATGGCTGTCAACCACTATCAACACCAAGCTTCCCTGTTCTCTCTGACTTTTAGATTTCCTCTTGATCCTACTTGTTTCTAAAGTATGAGTATATTGACATCCGTTGATAGCACAGGTCACAGAAGCTTCCACATTCCTAGAGGGAGGTAATGAAATGGTGGTAGGATGGAAAACAAACAAGGACTCAAAGATTAGTTAAAGTTATTATAAATAGCCATGTTTTATCCAAGGTCATAAATAATGTTCCAGCATGTTCCAAAACATGGGGCTCTCCTGATTTTTTTCTTGGTTTTTTTTTATTTATTTATGTACTGTTTCCTAGATGAATTAATCTAGTTAAGCAAATATTTATTAAGAAGCTTTATGTACCAAAAATTTCTGATACAAAAACTCCCAAAATTTATATAAGCACACACACATATACTCTCTCCCCCTCCCCTCTCTCTTATGTGCACTAACATATTCATATACATGTACACAGTTACACATATACACAACATACATATACAAAACCACTCTCACTCCCATGCATGTACACACTCACAGTAGTATATATATACACAGATCCACTTAACACACACATATACACATGTGCACACAGATACATATATAAATATCTATATATACACAAATGTACATATCCACACTGATACTCAAATTGTCATACATATACATACTCACATGTCTACCACATCCAAATACATAGCCACAAATGCACACACACATATACATATGTGCATATATTCATACACATATAGCCATCCAAATACATACACACATGCATATTATTATACACAAACACACACAGAAACATGTATATCATACATATATACACACATGTCCACATGTACATCCATGTATAACCTCACATCCATATATATATATATAGAGAGATATAGTAGCCAGGGCTACATAAATTATTGCTAAGCGATGACGGCATATTCTTTTCCTGCTAAGTTTAGGCATTTCTTCAATATCTTTCCTATCATTGCTTTCTAAACAACCATGGCTTACCTCTGAAGATTGTCAAGCACTTTGAAGCTTATTTGTTCTCCAGAGTTAGTAGCTTTTGTTAAAGACTAGCTTCTAGAGGCAAAGGAACTTAATTATAACTAGTGTACCAGCAGATACCTTTTATTGCTAAGCTAAGGGCACTAAGCACATAGTTATTGAAGCGAAGATGTTTATTCAAGAACCCTATAACCTCATCCCAGCCTGTTTGCGTTGGTGGACACATGGCACACTTCTGTGATGAATGGTTTCACTAACTATGTTTGCTGTTGAGTTCTTGACTTCCTCTGTGTTCTTTCAAGTCATACATCACAGAAGACTTAGAAAGCTTGAGTGTTGTACTAACATCTCTGCACTAAAGATAAATCACTTAGGCCTCATTTGTACAGAGATTTCTTGTGAAAACTCTGTTATTGCTCTGATGGATACTGAGAATGGTGGAGGATGAAAATAACAGATAGGTCCTCCAGACTTAGACCTGTACGGTCACTGGGATGAGATGGGAGGAAAGGTGGATTAGACTTGTACAGTTACTGTGGTGAAACTGGAGGGAAGATCGACGCCTAAGAACTTAGAAGCCGTAGAGAAGAATCTCAGTACAGTTGTGAGTAGAAGAAATAATAACCCAATCAAGAGATGGGGTACACACGGGCGTCCACTTCCCTTGGGCAGACCCTGTTATCAGGGACACAGTTGAGCTGGCCCTGGGGGGCAGGAGAACATCAGAACTGACCCTGCCTTCCCCCTGTCTGCTACGTGGTGGCATGGACAAGGGGAAGATGCCTACCCCTCCCAACCCTTGCTACCTGCGGGGTCACAAGAGTGGGAGAACTAGCTCTTCCCCACACCAGCTGCAGTACACAGGAGAGCAGAGTCTGTGCCTTGTTAGGGCAGCACACTAGAGCTTACCCTGCCATCTGGAAGGCATGAGAACAGGAGAGCTCACCCCACCCTGCCCATATATGCTCCTAAAAAAGAGGGCCCTGCCTCTTGCCTGGATAAGACAGTAGAGCTGGCCCTGGTGCTGTGAGAGTGGGTGACCTGGACCTGAGTGAAGTGTGAATCTATTTAGTTTTAACAATAAAAATCATGTATCAAGGGTGAAAGCTGAATGGTCAGAGAAGCAGAATCCTCTGTCTGAATGGGGCTAGATCTTGTCTCCACCTCCCTAGTGCTGGGATTAAAGGCATGAGTCTCCCTTGTGCCAGAATGAAAGGCATGAGATCCCCAAGTGCTGGGATCAAAGGTGATAGCCACCATGGCCAAGCTCTGTTTCCCTTTTAGACTACTGTAGCCCAGGGTGACCTTGAACTCCTGATCTTCCAGCTCCCTTTTCCCAAGCACTAGGATTAAAGGTGCATGCCAGCACTGCCTGACCTCTATGGGTAACTAGGGGCTGGCACTGCCCTCTGATCTCCAGGCAAGATTTATTTGTCAGAGCACAAACAAAATATTACACAACACCCAAGGGCCCAAGAGTAAATATAGAAACCTACAGCTGGACAATGTGCCAAGAGTGAGAGACTGAGGAACACTGAGTCCTAAATAGGATGTCTCCATCAAATCTCTCTGCTCAGGGTTCAAGGAACCCCATGGAAGAGAAGGCAAAAAGATTATAAGAGCCAGGAGGGATGGAGGACACCTAGGTACCAAGGCCTTCCAAACATGGAAGGACAGATGCACATATGAACTCAGAGACTATGGCAGTGAGAAATGGCCTGTGCACAGGTCTACTCCACATGGATTTCCAGTGCCGAGAAGGGCAGTGGTCACAGGACCTCATTCTTAACCCAGAAGCTATTTCTAATTAATAGCTATTCACAAATTAAAAAATAATTTTCTCAAACAATGTAGTCACCCTGGGTATACAAATGCTTTTAAGACTATGCTCCATGCTCAGGAGTAGATGGCCAATGCACAGTGTACTCAGTGGCACTTTTGGAGGTTTTCTGTCTCATAACGCTTTGTTTCTTTGTCAGGACTTTATTGGTGTATTTATTTACCATATAGGTCCCTTCTGTGTATATTACAATTTCTGGTTTTGTGTTTTTATGAGATTTCTCTGCGTGTGAATGTCCATGCCTCTGCCCCTGTGTGTTTCTTGAACTTTTTCTTTGCCAGCCCCCAAGTTTGTTTGTTCTGTCCTGTTTGTCTGATTTGTTTGTTTTCATTTTCTATTATTATTATTACTATTATTTATTTATTTATTATTACTATTTATTTTAGATGTCTGTCTATATTCTAATGAGAAAGAGAAACAAAGATTGCGTATTTGTGAGGGTGGGGATGTGAAGAGGATCTGGGAGAATTTGGGGAGCAAAAGTCATAATCAGAATACATTCTGTGAAAAAATTCTATTTTCAATAAAAATATAAATAAGAAGAAGCAGGGGGGTTAGGAAGGTTTGCATATCCCACGGCAGCCGATTTAGGTTTTCAGAAACACTCTGTTGTGCATGTGGTATATAATGATGATGGGCCTACTGGAATCCTTTGATGTGTCCTCATTGGAACCACCAAAAATTCTTCTTTCTCAGGATGTGGATTTCCTTAACTCTTTTGGGAAAACAGAGAGAGAAAGAGAGATGCACAGAGAATGGAAGTTTAGTGTGGGCTGCTAACAGGAAACATTTTCTAAAACTGCTTCTTGAACGGCAATTGAATAAACTCATTGTCATCAAGCTTTAAGAGAATGAATTTCTGCAGTTGGCACAGTTGAATAGGAAATGCTTTAATTTTGTTCTGGCTCTGGTCCAATGACAAGAGTCTTTTCAAGTGTGGAATTACAGAGCTGTACTGAGGGACTCCAAGTGAACTCTGTGTAGGTTAAGCTCTTCAGTCCAGGGTCATTGCTTGCTGATAGCAATTTGGTTGAAAGTGTGTCTCAAAGCTTTGGAAATGGGGGGTTAGAAAAAGGCATACATGGACAAGCCATCTTGGTCACCCAACACTAGATGATAATTTGGTTCATCATTAGTTTACAGAGATGGGATTATTCAAATTTTTTGTAGTAATACAATTGGCTCAAAGGCTCAAGATAAGGCTTTGTAATGGCAAAACATTCAAATGTTACTGTTCAACAATCATGGTTCAGCTCTTGATCAGCAGATTCAAAGAAAGCAAATGTAGCTATATTCCAGGACTGTATTTTGTCTATACAGTATGGAATATTTTGCTTCTTAATAATTCAGTCTGAGACTCTGGGCAAATTTCACTTCTGAGACACAATTTGAGTATTGGAGGCTGGTTATTGAGGGTGAGTCAGGATTGCTACCCGATGGCCCACCAGACCAGAAGATGAAGTGAACTCATTGCATTCCTATTAAGGGATGGGGAAGGAGGCCCCTGTCTCACAGAAGACACAGAGAATATGTCCCAGAGTGTGGAGCTTAGAAGAGATACTCAGGGAGAAAAAAGGATATGTATTTTTTTCTTTCATCTTTTTCTTACTGTCTCTTACTCAGGAACTCAGTTGTTTTCAATGTTCAGTTTACTGACTTGGCCATTTTTGCTATTTGAACCCTTCCTTACAGTGAATTTCTGCAATTTTACTCTAGAAGACCCACCGTACTACTTGCCTAGCAACAGAAGCTCTTCCATTTGTCATTTATTCTTATTATCTATACCTTCTAGTGTACCGTCTGCTACAAAACCCATTCTGAAATCAAGTTCAGAGGGTCGGACACTCGGCACATTTGCTCTCTATTTGGGGAAATTTACTCGAAGTATTGTTGTGAGGAATGGATCCTCACATGATTCTCTTGCTAGAGCCCATGACTCACCAGAGAAGGGAGCAGAATTAACCAGGAGCATCTGCTTGCCTCCAAATTCCCACGTTGGAGTGGGGGTGAAAATCAGGCAGCTTATCAAGGAGAAGTTAGTGTGTGTTAACTCCAGCTACTTCCAACCTTGAACTCAGCGACACCATGCTGTCATTTGGCAGAGATCATGATGAGTTTATGTAGCCCATAAAATTGACAAATGCCACAAATCTTTGCTGTTTGGAGTGCCCCCTACCCAGGGACTCTGTTTAAACATTTGCCAGACCATGACCGTATTCCAACTAAGACATCATTTAAAAAACAAATTTAAAAGAATGTCTAGTATAAGGCTTCAGAATACGTGGTCCTTGAATTCACATGTTGGTATCAGCCAAGAATGTTTTAGAAATGGAAATTTTTTTTCAGATCCTATCTTTTTTCTACCTACTCAGCCTTATTGGTGGGGTCCAAAATGCACTTGAACAAAGGTTCCTTCCCAGGGGAATCAAAAATATGCTAAAGTCTAATCATCAATTCTCTGAGAGCTAAATGATTTAGGAAGAGTAAACTATGTTTAATTAAGTGTATGATGACTGTAATTGAATGATTAATTATCTCATACCTGTCCCCTTACTCTTATTGAGCTTCCAGAGAGCACTTGCTAAATGGAATCGCTATTTATAGCATCTATGGAGCAGTTATAGGGAGGAAGTGTCAAAACCACACCTTTCTGCGCTCACAGCAAACAGGAACACGCTGTTCATCATCTGGTGCTCAAGTTCTTTGGCTGCAAACACAGGACAAGGGCAAGTCACACATTTCTGGTGGTGCTAAGCCTCCAGATCCTCAGGAAGCCTCCTGTAGAGGCAGCTGGACCCCAGCCCCAGAGTTTCTGATTTCATAGGCTTGGTCTTTGACATCTCTAAACCAGTTCCCAGGAACAATGCTCCTGCCAGTTCAAGGACCATCCGTGGAACGGCAATGTTCTAGGACGTCTTTGCATTATTAGCCTGCATGTGAGCTTTTGCTTCTGTGCTTTCTGTTCTCTCCTGTTCCACATTTAGCTTGACTGTGATTTCTCCTCAGAGAGTTCAGCCCACATCAGATGGGGCATGATTTTTAATGTGCGGGAGCCTGCTGAGCCCTCCACTTCCTGTCAGGATATTGTTCAGAGTTGAAATGCACTTTGTCATTTTCTTTTTCATTCTCATACTTGGTTTTTTAAAGAGTTGGCACTTGACTGTTATGTCAGATGAAACTCAGTGTTTCCCTATGGGAATGTTTGTAGCCTCATGTGTCTCCCCTTGGCTGCCGTCCCAATCAGTCAGCAAGTGGCTTTGGGGTGTTTCCCTCTCTCCTTCTGATAGAAACTATTTTCCTTTGGATAAAACAACAACTTAAGGCATATTAATTGCTCAATTTTTATTATTATTTTTTTTTACCATAGCAGAACAAGGGCTCCTTCTGATATGTGACAAGCTTAGTCTCAAGGCCTGGTTGGTTTGGCTTGAAGTCTGACGTCGGAAGACTTGAGATCTTATGTGACGAGCACTCAGGAGATAACTTAGGCAGTGAGACACCTGCTTGTAAGTATGAGGACCTGAATTTAATGCCAGAACTCATGTTTAAAAATAATAACAACAAAAACAATTGGCATGGTGGCCTGCACTTATAATCATAGTGTTAGGGAGTGGGAGAAAAGGCAGATTCCTGGGGTTTACTGGCTAGACAGTTTAGCCTACTGGTGAGATTCTCTGTCTCAAAAACCAGGCACACACACACACACACACACACACACACACATATTTGAGCATGCGCGTGAATGTTGTATAACAGTTATAGAAGGCTTGCATGCCCTTTTGTTGAACCCAGTTGCGATGGAGACACTCTACCCTGAACTCTTTGAAGGCATCCTTTGAATATAGGTGGTTCATGTTACCTGTTTCTTTCTTTTCTTTTCTTTTTTTAAATTGAAGTTCAACATTCACATAACTTTTTTATGTTCCTCACTAAATTTGCACAAGAGTCCATTAATTTGAGACCCATCTTGCTCACTCGATACTTATAGGTCATTAAATTTGCCAGATTTTATTTCCTTCATTTATAAAATGGAGATAATGGTGTCTGTACTGTTTATTTCATATAACTAGTGTGAGGCCATCAGTGATATCTAGGGAAGTGTTTTATAAATTCTAAAATGGTATGCAATCCTGATGCCTCATTATTGGTGTTCATTATAGTCCTCACCTTTGTTAGGACACAAAAGTGACCCCTTAGGATGTGATATCTAGCTTGCTTGTATGGCATCATTATAGATCCGAGGAAGCTGGCACTCGAGTGGCATGTAATTATAGTCCTAATAGATAGCTTGAGCTTAGCCTGCAAGTAAGAAGAAATTAGCCTTCAAGGCTTGCAACTGGCTGCATTTTAAAAATCAGTAGCTAGAGTGAAGGCTTCCCTTCAAAGTTCCATTGGCATCTGGTATTGAGACAGATATGCCAGGGGGTCAGTTGCACATGTCATTTAAAGTACCAAAATAGTAGGGGAACAAGACTCTTGGTCTTTGGAGATGCCTTAGTAATTTTTTTTTTTTTTGGCTCACCAACTGGAGTCTTCTTGACTATAAAATTCCACTTGCTGGGACAAAGTTCAGAGTGGATCAGCGATCTTACATATTGGAGATAGGAAGTTCAAAGTTGGCAAGAATGTGTGCTGATTGTTTTAGAAACCAGGTTTGTGGGCTCCTATAGAATCTGTTTTGTCAAAGCAAATGGAAAGATAGGAGGCAGTTTTACCTCATCTATTTTTCTGTGGTTTTCAGACAATTAGATACATAATTCTTGAGCATTTCTTTTTAGTTCAATGCTTTGAAATCACTTCAGCAATATGTTGAAACGTGCTATCCAAACATGTATATACCACAAAGTTGTAAGAATGTGTGTCTGAGGGCAGTCTCTTCTATATTTATTAGCTTGCTGATGGTGCATCCGTCAGTTGGCTTCTCCAAAATTCTGTTTTCTAATCTACAGAATATACCCGGTAACCCCTAGCTTGTTTATCTTTTCTGACTGGTAGATCCAATGCCTCTGGAAGTATACCAGCCGCCAAACACAGTAGAATGAGGTAGCTCATAGCCGCTTCTTCCATACGGATTCTCATGTAGTAGATGCAGCTGGAGTTATTACAAATTTTAGAAAACCATGTGTCAGATGCAAGAACCATATGGATGACCAACGCAAGCTAAGCGGGCACATTCTCTAGCTCTTCATTCCCATCCTAGCCTCCTGGAGGGTCAGCAAAGAATAGTCCATCTTCCAAATAGAGTTTCCCTATCATGACCTGAATGAAGAGGTGGAGGCCGCTCTCTTCAGGCTCCTCAGTGATTCAGACTCAGGGGGAGAACCTAACACTGTGAATGGCAGATCCAAAATTCAAATTCCTCTAGAAGGCGAGGACAATGAGGTGCAAGCATGAGAATAAAATAGAACACGGATATAAATACAATCCTTCAGAGTAAAAATAGCCTATTGCACGAATTCAGGAAGGGGTGCTCTGCCTCAGAGGAAGTTGATACAAAACCATATGGAGATTTTAGATATCTATAACCTCAAATAGAAAGCAGTGCATTTGTTTAAGGAAGAAAATGCTGAATAGAGAGATATGACAGCTTCCCAGAATGATGCGATGTTCAGACAGTTATTGGAGTTCTGGTCCTCATAATGACAGAGCCACCTGGTGTAATTTTCACCAGGCCATTTACTGTTTCTAGGCTTTAGGGCTTTTTGGTTGTTTTTTGTTTTTTTTTGTTTTTTAATGAGAAGTTTTGACTAAATTTTTACTGAGATTCTGTGACTCTGAGTTGGACAATTAAAAATATTCTTCTCTCCTTTGATGATCATTTTCAATAATATATTTTAAAATTTATCCTTTGAGAGTTTCATGTTCGTATTTAATGCATTTTATTACAGTCACTCTTAAGCACCTTCTGATATGCTGCCCCATCCTCCTTAAGTCCTTTTTCCCATCACACCCTGTTCTCTCTCTTACTTCCATGTCTTTTCATTTTGAGTCTGACTGGGGTTGCATACATGAACATGGGTGAGGGAATAGCAGTGGTACTGGCAGCTTACCAGTGGCTATAAAGCAAAGGAAAAAGATTCCTTGTCCTCTATTATCCAATAGGAAGAGGTGGGGACTCCTGGGACACTCCTCTATCCATACTAGAATGTTCAGAGTCCCCACCTTGTGCAAATCTTAGACAGGTCACCACAGCTCCTGTCGTGAATGCAATGGGCATGTTGTGTCAAGAAGTCAGCAGTCTTTCCCATTCTTCAGCTCCTGACTTCTTTCTGATCTTCCTTCAGATGCACCCCCCCAGCCATGATATGGTTGTGTGTGGTTAACTATGGCAACTGCTACCCACAACAAAAAGAAACTTCTCTGACCAAGTGTGAGAGCTCGCCCAATCTGTGAGTAAAGCAAATGTTTAGAAGGCAGTTCAACTATCCATGTAACACAACAAAATGGTAGTAGTAGATTCCCTGCAGGGCCTATGCTCTTCCAAGCTATGGGCTTTTGACCAGGTTTACAGTGCCAGACTTGTGTTCTTTCCTGTGTACTATGCCTCAATTCAGAAAGCTGCTGTTCTCATAACAGTCAGGCAACTATCAAATCAAAGGGATAATCTTGTCAAACAGTTTGGAACTGTATCATGCCTGGTCTGCTTCTGGGTGAACCCTTGATGACTTTTCTCTCCCAGTGTCCTGAAAAGCACCTTTGATACAGTGGAAGCCAGAGAGGGACTTTCTAGCTCTGTTCCAGCATGTCCTTGTTGTGTCCTGCAACCAAGATACATTAATAGAATCTTTTTAATTTTCTAATCTGTATGTGTTTTGTCTGCATGCTTTGTATACCTCATTAGCGCAGTGCTCATAGAGACCAGAAAAGGGAGTCAGTATCCCTAGATCTAGAATATGTGGATTCTGGGAATGGAAATTGGGGGTTCTGCAAAAGCAAGTTCTTTTAACCATTGAGCCATCTCTTGCAATACGATCTTGCAATCTAGTTGTCGTGGACAACCAAAAGTAATGACAATGTCCTGGATTGCTTTAGAAGCCTCTGGGACCTCAATGACTCACATCGTCATGATAACGCATGGTTGGCACTGGGGTGTTTTTTTTTTTTAATAACCTGTGCTCCCTTTGAGGGAGCAACATTTTCCTCCCATGCATATTACTTCAATTTTATTTTTTTATTGTAGTTTTGGAGACTTGATATGTCCCTACATAAGTTAACAAATTTAATTATAGAAAAAGTGGTGAGGCTTAGTTATTAGAAGACATATATTTTAAGTACAGGTATGTTCTATGTTATTTTTCAGTGAAACTTGACTTAACTGAATCTTATTGGCTTAGTTAGTAGTTACTTTGTTAATTTATTCTGCTTAACTGGTATGTCCCAAGAACTTTTCCTGTACCTTTACATTTTCCTGTAACTTTGGGTACAAATCCCAGCAGGGTCCATCTGGCTAACTTTCCTTCCAAGACAGATAAAGGGAGCTGTATGAGTTTTGCAGTGTGCTGGATTAAATATCTAGCATGAACCTTTTAAAATTAAAGCTCTGTCTATAGCTTACATTCAGCATATCTGACTTCACTGCAGGACTGACAGCTTATCTTCAACACAATGGAGCAATCTTTGCTACCAAAAATGAATATTTCTTCTTCCTAAATTATGGAAATATTATCTTTAATATAAGCTTGACCTGAATGGTGAATGACTTAGCAGATTTTTTTTTGGTGCCCCTGGATTTTGGAACATACTGGGCTTTCCAGGACAGTGTATGCATAAAGGTTTGTTATGCAATATTTTAGTATCATAACATGTACACAGATGTGTTATTCAATGTTTTGCTGTACAATGTGCACATATGTGTGTGCAGGTAATGCTTCAGATTAATAGCATGCACACAGACATGTTATTCAGTGTTTTAAGACACACAGGAAGCTTTATTCATAACCAATGTTACATGTTAGAGAGGCTGTTTGTAGTGTTCAATATACAATTAGGTTCTTTTTCTGTTTTCCTTAAATCTGTTTATTTGTACTCATTGATTCTTAGAACCTTGTAATATGTTTCAGTTTCACAAATAAACTCAAAAGCTTTTCCACGGCCCTCTCAGATCTTGGAGAATATATCTGTTCCAGGATGCTGTGGTGACAGCAATGTGACTTGTTTCCTTCGTCTCTTCCCTGTCCATCCATTCCTGTCTTCCTGCTGCTTTTCTCCACAATTCCTCCCCCTTTTTCCTCCTTTTTCTTGTGTTCAGTGTTCTCTGTTGAATTGCCACTGTGAGTAGGTAGGCTGAGGATTTATTCTCTCATAGGGCATCTGCCTTCATGATGCTTAAGGTCAAGGAGAAGAACCTCTGAAGTCAACAATTATAAGAAAGGCCATGGAAAGCATTTCAGAACAAATTCAGATCTGCATTCACTGAATGAAGGCATGGGCTGTATAGTACAAATATACTACACCAGTGGTTCTCAATCTGTTGGTAGCAACCCCTTCAAAGGTTAAATGACCCTTTCACAGGGGTCACATATCAGATATCCTGTATATCGGATATTTACATTATGATTCATAACAGAAGAAAAATTACAGTCATGAAGTAACAATAAAATAATTTTATGATTGGGCTCACCACAACATGAGGAACTGTGTTAAAGTGTCACAGTATTAAGAATGTTGAGAACCACTGATGTAGACAGAGAGAAGGCATATAGTGAAGTCATGAGATATGGACAACCACAGTAATTATATTTTCTTCAAGTCTATATGAATAAATCTTGGCAAACAAAAGAAATTAGCTAGGAATGGAATTAAAAATTACATTGGGCTTAGGAATCTAAAGAGCAATGGAGACACATCTAAGAGTTTAGAAAACACCACAGTTATTTCACCATTCTTCAATTTGTTTTGTTTTTGTTTCTACTGCGGCGTGAGAATCATAATATTGGTTATGGGATTATCATTGAATCCATGATGACAGACATTACTATATACCACGTTGGATGGGGTGGGTTGAATACTGGGTCGGGTGTTTTATTTGAACAAAACCTTAGAATCCTTTATTTAATTTTGAAGTAATTTTCCTTAAAACTACCATTAAAAACAACGTGTTTTAATTATGGATCTAAAGGCTGCTGAAAGAATAGATTTGTAGCTATGAGAACATGAGGGGTTCAGAACTGATTTCCAGAGGCTGTCTCATTTTGCGTAGATTATAACAGACTGGAGCAAGAGTCAGAGCATGGAATTTAAGTCCCATTTTGTCACTAATGAACTGTTTAACTCTGGGTAGATAATCTCTGTAGATCTCCTTTCAATTTGAATCTTCTGCATGCCTTTGGAGAACCCCTGGTAAGAAAACTCTTGGGAAGAAAAGCCTCTAGGTATTTCTTTGTTTTTTAAACCTCTCAATACCATTTTAATACCAGTCAGGTGCCATATTGACATCCTAGATACAACATGCAAGAGACCTGGCTATCAGTATCAGCAATCTAAGCCTACAACATTGTTGATGTAGAACTGGAACAAAGACTCTCATGGGGCTTTCTGTCTTATACATCTTTGTAGTAATAAAGGGAGCGGGCCTGCTTTTCGTCCGGCCCAGCTCCCGCACG
>LOEQ01002886.1:6869-17950 GCA_001685075.1 Bramus lutescens | reverse complement strand
GGGAAGTAGAAAGTAGAAAAAGACAAGATCTCCTGAGTAAATTTGGAGCATTGGGACCTTGGGGAAGGGTTGAAGAGGGAGGAGAGAGGCAGGGCGGGGAGCAGAGAAAAATGTAGAGCTCAATAAAATCAATAAAAAATATATAAAAAGAATCTGATTTGTGAGTATGGCTCAGCAGAACTGTCCCGGGCCCCCTCCCATGGCTCACAAACCCTAGCTTTGCAAGGCGAGGTAATTTAATTGTCTTCCTAGTGGGCTCTGCCATAGAGCCTTTCTTTGATCTGTTCCAGCCTCAATTAAGGAACTCAGCCTTATTTTGTGTGTGCCACATGTGGATCCGATGCTGCATAGCAGCAGAAAGATAATCCCACACCTGCAGGAATGCCAGGCTTCTATACTTACTAAGTCAATCTGCAGGGCCTGCTCTGCACAGCCAAGCTGGTACTTCTTTCCTGGCAGGCCTTGCTAGCAGGCTTCATCCATAAGCATTTATGTTTCTTTCCCCCACTTCTCCCTCATAAGTAATAGAAGGAGTAACTGTCTCTAATGGGATCTGTGCCCCATGGTTAAAAATAATGGCGACAGATAAGAATCTATAGCAAAGGTGTTTAATTGAGGTCTATTGCATGTAGCTCTACAGCCTCATTTAATGTGGCATTGAAGAAGAATCCAAGGACACGTAAGTGCTATAAAGGTGTTTTTAGAGGACCCACCTACAGGGGAATGAGTATGTTTCGGTAATTGTACTTATAAATCTTGAAAAGCGGTGCACTTCCAAAGGAAATGTTCTTCGGAGAGTGTTCAGCAGATCATGAAGAGCATTTGGTTACCACTCCCCCGTCTGTTCTGCTTGATTAGCAGTGGTGAGGACACTGTGCTGAGTAGGATCCCGAAGATCTGTAGGGAAATGCCACGATGGCTTAGTGATGCCTGCTGTGGTTATAAAGTAAGAACATGGTGGCATACATAGGATGTTTGTCATCTGTTCAGTAATCTTTTCTCCTACCCCAAACATGGCAGCTATAATCATATACATTCCATAGTATGGGAAATTTAAATACTGTGGGTTCATAAAATTCACAGGATGAAACTGTGCATCACAGAAGCAGCATTTTCGTCATTCCTTCTTTAAGCTAAAGCTTAGCCATTTCTGTGTGCTGGGGCCCTCAGTCTGAGAAAGTACCTGTCTGCTCAGGAGAACAATGTCCAGAATAGTATTCCAGACACCTATCATCCACATTAGCAAGAGTCCCTAGTGGACCAAGGGTCTCTACAAAGAAGGGACAACGTCTTCATATTCTCAAGGAAAGCTATCAGAGGGGTGACAGGTATAGTGTCATTCCTGTTTGTAGAAAGCAGAGTCAACACTTAGACACTTAGGACTCGGAGTGACACTTAAGAAAATAGGCAGTACTCTGCATTGCGTAGTCTAACTGTATAGCTGAGAGGCTGTTGGCTTTTGCTGCTTTCATTGATAATGTGGAATTTTCCACTGTGTGAGTCGCTGAACACTTGGATTCCTTTCATATTTTCCCCATCATAAGTCTCATAAAAACCCCTATTAAATTTGCTTGTTGTTTCTATTGATCTCCATGGTCCAGTCTCTTGCATTCATTTAGATGTTTGTACCTGGATTATGCCAATAATGATATGATACCTGATGATTAAATATTATATGCTTGGAAATAATATACTGTATTTTGTATGTGTGCTTCTGGGTTTTCACATGAACTGACAAATTTATTGAGATTGTTTTTTGCTTGAAACTATCAAGTAAGTTCAGTCACATTTTATAGATAGTAACACTGTTTTTTTTTAGTACCTTATAATAGAAGTTACGTATTTGGAGGGGGGAGAAAGAGCACTTGAATTTCCTTCAGCTATGCCTCTAATTAAGTGATTCTAAGCAATCTTATATACTGTTAATGTGTAGAACATATTGTGGTGGGTGGATATAGGTTTCTGAGTTCGTGAAGACAGAAATGAGGCGTATTATACATAAATATGTTGTAAGAAGATAGATTGTGTTTGTAGATAGCAAAGAGAACTTTGGTGAAGAATTAGGAGTTTTACTACTAAGAATTATTGTTTCTTGGAGATACCCATATATTTTATTTAGTCATAACTAGGAATGAGTAACTTGTTTTATAAATAATGCTAAACCAAGCAACGTCCCCCAGGAAAAGCAGAAGTCACTGGCCCTCTTGTTATCAATCTGTAACTAACATGGAATTTGAAAATTAGCTTCCACTTTTTGTGTGTGCTTTCACATGGTTGTTGTTTATTCATTTTTCCCCTCCTGTTAACCATGCATGGTGGTGCACACCTCTAAGTCGAGCACTCAGGTGACAGATGTAGGTGGATCTCTGTGAGCTCAAGGGTAGCCTGGTCTACAGAATAAGTTCCAGAACATCCAGGATTGCTTAGAGAGACCCTGTCTCAAACAAAACCCAAAACATAACAAATACCTGTTAAGGTCTGAAAAACATCCTTGACACACGCGTGTATATGTTCCTCCCTCTGTGCCTGCCCACAGGCTTGTCAGGTTTTATATTTGCCATAAACTCACTTGGCAGGTACCACTACGTCCTTTCTATCAGTGAGTCAAGTACCTTTCAATGTATTTATAAAGTTGTACCCTACCGTCTAATTGCAGCTTATTTTCATCCTCTCAAAGAACCCCATGCCCATGGCTGCTCATTCTTATTCCTTCCCCCAATCTTCCGCAAAGATTACTCTGCTTTCAGTCTCAATTGATTCACTTTCTGTGGGCATCTTAATTTATTTTTTTAACGATTTACTTTTGATAATATGTATGAGTATGTACCTACATGTGTATATGCTTGCGGACATGAGTGCAGCTACCCTGAGAGACCCAAAAAGGGTTTTGGATTCCAGGATTCAAGGAGACAGCCAGGTGGTTGATGTTGGTGCTGGGAACTGAACTGAGGTCCCCAGCAAAAGCAATATTCATTCTTAACCATTGTGTGTTTCTTTAGCCCCACTGTGGTCATGTTCATAAATGTACAGTGTGTCCTTTGTCACCTGTGTTTCTCTCCTTTCACACAGCATTTTCAAAGGCTATTGATACAGTAGCTGCTGGACTTGTTCTTGTCTTCTTCAGCACTGTATAACAGCACATCTTTTTTGGCAGTGTTATATTTTGTTAATGGGCTCGTCCCTAGAAAAGTCAAATTATTGGGAATCTCTAGGAATTCCAACCAGCCCCCATCTTTTTCCAGGACCACTGATTTTCACCATGAATGCATGCCGTTGGTTTTCAAAACAGCCACAGAGTTGTGTAGGACAACAGGAAAAGAAGACACAACATAAAATTTGCTTTTGTGAAGACACATTATTTGTTTGTTTTCCTCTCTAGGACACACACGCTTCAGTTTGCTTTAGTTCTTTGGTTAATTTCCTGTGTTCGGAGAAAATTTGTAATGACTTTTGCTTTCATTCTTATTCTTTGTGTAAAGGAGACAATCTTGAGCCATTATTCTATTTTGTATGAAGTTTGCCATTTTGTTTCAGTCTGTAGAACATGAATAAGCTGGCATCTTGCAGGTGTGTTTCCTGCCCAGACTCATGCCTGCACAGTGGTTTCCCATTGGTTTTCTTCTTAACTATTGGATTTCTTCATTCTTTCTTGTTTTCATGCATATAAAGCACTAAATGCCAGAGATGGTCAAACATATTCTCTTGAATTTCAGTTTTAGAAATAATTTATGTTGATACGTGAATTATGTTTGTATAGTTTTTTATCCTAGCTTGGCCCTAAGTGATATTCTAAAAGAACTTTTTTTTTAGTTGAAAGTTTCATTCTCAATCAATTTTTAGACTCCTTTGTCTCGGTTTTCTTTTTAAAAATGAAGTATCTTTCTCCCACTTTCTTTTCTAAATATTTTGCTAGAGATACATCACCCACGCTGGCAGCCTCCATGCTTCCTCATTATTTTGTTATTTTTTAAAACCCATTCCTGAGTATCTATCCTTGGCCAAGATAACTTTTGAGAGCTGTTGCTTCATATATTCTTTTGCCTTGATACCACCATTCACCGAGTTTCTTGTCTTCGCCGCCTTACCAGTCCTCTTTGATCCTGCTCCTATCTCTTTTGTCGTCAGTCTCATTGAGCATATTTTCCTGTGTTCCTGCTACCCGAAATGCCTCCTTCTGTTTCAGCTGTAATTGGCTTAATTCAGTCTGCCCTCATTCACGTGGAAGCACTTGTCTTAATGCCTTTCACTCACCATTGCTTATGCATCCTCCTCCATCCCACCCATCCCTTCCTCTCTCTTTCACTCTGGCTCTCTTGATCTCTCCCCTCCCCACCTCCTTTGCCTTTTTTTCTCTTTCCCAATAAGAAACATTCCTGAGGTAGATTTGATCATGGGCCTTCCAACTTGGAATTGTTTTGATAGGGTCTCATGTAGCTCAGGCTGAAAATCTTAAGGGAACCAGAGTTGGCCTTCAACTTCTGATCCGTTTACTTCCATTCCTTAGTGCTGAGGTTACAGGTGTGCACCACCACACGGAGGTTATGCAATGCTGTGGCTTAAATGTAGGATTTAATGCATGGTAGCAAGCACTGTACCAACTGAGCCCTCTCTCCTGCCATACTTAGAATCTATCAAATGTTAATATTTTTGGAGTCTTTTACTCTCTCCAGTCACAGTATGATCCTTCTTAGAGTAGGAATCACATTATCTTAATTTTCAAAAGTGTTCATATCCAGCATAGTGTCTTGAATATATTAAAAACATAATTCATTTGTGCTGAATGGTCATTGATCTCTAGAAGAATTTATTAAATTAATCAACTAATTGCATGTGAATTTTCTTTTCCCCCGAAATTGTCATTTCATGCTGTCTGAAACAGGTCATGGTGCTGATTTATTGAAGTGGCATTTGAGAGTTAAAGTTTCCTAACACTAGCGGAACTCAGACACCTGACAAGTGTGACTTACAGCATAGATTTCCTATTGTTTCACAAATTGAGTAGACACCTGTTATCACCAAATCAGATACCAAAATGCTTTTAGTGATAATGAATAGGAGGAGAAAAAGGGTTCCTGTATGTTTTATTAGACAGAATACCAAAGACACAGCTGACAGGATAAAATGCAGCAATTGGAGGGTGGCTGCTGCAGAGAAATCTGCCTTAGATTAAGAATTTAAACATAGATATTACGTGAGCAAGAGTCTTGGAAGAGGAGCAAGTTGAATGTTTGAAATCTCTGAGCATGCTGTACTTGCAAACGCTGGGTGCTTTTCTTTTCTCATTAAGCATACAGAACTGTGTTCACTCTTATGTTCCTTGGATGGGTAGCTACAAAGACAAAACCATGAACGATCATCATAAGGTATCTACAGAAGCTATTTAAGAATTATCAAAAGTAAGTGCTGCTGTGGTTTTAGCAAAGTAGTGACAAAATCAGAGAGCTTACCTAATAATGTTCAAAAGAAAATACACAACCAGGGATTGGCATTCTCACCCTCACAGGTCAGTGAGATTCACCCATTAATTTTCATTGATTCAGCTGCAATTTCTGATGAACATTTAATAATGTTTTTATTTAGCGTGCATGTATGTACATGTTTATGCACACACATGCCACTGTGCCTTTGTGGAGAATGACTTGGGGGAATCATTTCATTCTCTTTCTGGTATGTGGCTCTCTGGTATTCAACCCGGCAGTCAGGGCTGGTGATAAGCACGGCTAGTGAGCGAACCATATTGTAGGCCCTAAGCAGGCTCTTTTAATTAACTGTTTAGCAACAAGAAGACAGACCAGGAGAAAGAAAATGACAAGCAAGGTAACAGGTGGCAAACCTGGATTTCTACAGCCCTTTCATAAAAAGCTAACATTTTTCAGAGCTTTCAGTGTGCCAGAAAATGAAGTACTTTAAGTGTATTAATTGATTTATTCCTCAGCACCTGAAGCAGAGACAAGATTTACAGATTAGGAAATGGAGTTCTAGAGGGGTGACTTTCTCATCAGTGTCGTGGAATGCGTGTTAATAGCTTATCAAGCAAAGGTCTAAGTCAGACTGATCATTCTACTTTGTGGAACCTAGCTTTTTTATCATATGTTTTTTTCTTAATCTTGTTCAGTGAATTCCAACTTAATCTTTTTGTTATAGTAAGATACTATATGATTATATTCCGTGTCAACAAAATAAGATTGCTCGTGTCACTCAGCAGCAATCAAAATTTCGGTTCTATCCTGGAAATCGTTACAAATGGCCTTAGCCCTCAATTTGCGGTTTCCAGAACAAGTTTGACTCCTGGTTTATTTGCTTTATGATCTTTAGGGATTTGCTCCATTGAGCTTAAATTGTTTGATTTGTTTGAGCAAAGAGGAAATGCTTGGATATTGGTGAATGATTCATGGTCGTTCTTATTATGGCGAGAAAGGGAAACCTAGTTTGAGTCTAAGACCTCAGATCAGTCCAGTCCACCATGGGCAGTACCATCTCTTGGTGGATGGGATGGACTGTGTAAGCAGAGGTAGCTGACTGCAAGCCAGGGAGCAAGCCAAGAAGCAGAGTTTTTCCACGGTCTCTGCTACAGCTTCCTCATCAAGCTCCTGCCTTGACCCATGTCTATGGCGGATTGTAACCTGTCAGCTGAAATATGTCCTTTCCTCCCTCTGTTCCTTTCACGTATGGTGTTTGTCACAGTAGCAGGAAAACAAGCTAAGGCAGACCCTATTGTCTTGCTTAGCTGGTGAAACCATGCAGGAGGCAACTCTTCTGTTTTCCTTTTTGCTATTGTTCTGTGGTTTAGGCCTTCCCTGTCTTTGCACCTGTGCTGCTCACTCCCTGACCCCCAATCTGAAGCACCTCGAGAAACCTAGGCATCTTTGCCTCTGAGTGTCTCACAGTCCTGGTTGCCTTCTGTGGGCTGCCACGCTTGTCCTGATCGCATTGCGCAGGTATGAAGTAACACCTGCGTAGAATCCCATGACTTGGTTTTCTTTGGTCCTGTGCTATTTATTTGCTTGAAAATAAGCACCTATGCTGTTGTTTTAGCTCACGCTTATCCAATTTTCAACGCGTGTACACATCCCAACCAAACAGAATCTTCACGCTGGGCCATGTGCTCTGGCAAATCCTAAGGATTCTGAGATGGAATGAAGTGGGAAAGGAAGATGATTAAACTGATAGTCTAGTCAGAGAGTACTCATTTTTGTATAAGTGGCAATCAAAGCAGACAAAAGATCTGCTGAAGGAGCTTGTGCGGATATGCTACATAGGCAGGAGGCCAATTGTCTCAGGGTAGAGGGGCTCACACAACAAGAAGAGGAGATTTGAAGTAATCAGCATGCGATGGATGCTAACGTACTTGCTGTTCCTAAGGCATTCATTAGTTACATAAATCTTTATTTATAGGAAGCATTGGAGTAATTTAGGCAACAAAGCATGCTCACGTTCTGGCTGAAGTTGAGGAGGTATTTTGGGCAAGTGAATGAGCAAGATAGGAGCCCATAAACTCAGCTAGAAATTTCTAACTAAATAGGTGGAGACACTGAGAGCCTACAGTAAGTCAATGGATGGAAATCTAGGGTTGAGAGATGCTTCAGAAGTATTATCAAAGGGAATATGGGGACAGATTGGGTGTGGGAGTTAGAGAAAGCAGTGATCTGAGATGGCTTCAGCGTTCTAGCTGGATGGAAGGTGTTATTTTCCAGGGAGGTAGAGGCTGCAGGGGAGGAGTGGCTGTAGGGATGTGGGGGAAGGAATGGTTTGGCAGGGAGGCTGCAAAGCCAGAACACCTCCATTCTGTATTTGTACATCCAAGTGTTAGAGCTATAATTTTAACTCCTGTTTAAAATAGGATCTATGCCATGGATGAAGGAGAATTTCATAATTAGAAATACATCTATTATTCTCTTAAAAGAGAATTAGGAAATAAAATCACAATTATAGAAACGTGCATGAAAAGTGTTTGGCAACAGTCAGAAGTCCTTCTAAGCAAAATGTAAATTAAACAGCGATAAAAGAGCTCCCCAAGAGTCCCAGCTCCAAACCCAAAACATGTAACCTGGAGATATATTAGACACTTTAGTGGAATACACACAGCAAGGGAACTGTCATTGCCATCATTCTGCATTATTTAGCATTTTGAGTGAGTCACCTAAGTGAATCTAATAAGCTAAAAATAATCAGAAGAAAGAAGAGAATAAGAATCATTATTTATGGGTTATTTGAGTATAAGTATAAGCAATTTAGGAAAAGAAAAGTATTTTTGTGAAGAGCCATATATAAGAAAAATATATTAAAATGTGAAATTGGTAATGGGAAAAAATCTGTTATATATATTTATATATACATACATATTTAGGATATGTATATATATACACATATATGTATATATCTTCTATATCTCTTAGGGTGTTTTAATAAATGGCTGTAAATCTGTATCTTAAGAGTTGACGATGAGACTGGAGAGATGACTCAGTGGTTAAAAGCAATGACTGCTATTCCACAAAGATCCGGGTTCAATTCCCATCACCCACATGGCAGCTCATAACTGACTGTAACTCCAGTTCCAGAGCATCTGGCACCCTCACGCAGACATGCAGACCAAACACTAGTGTACATTAAATAAAAGCAAATACAGTTTTGAAAAAGAGTTAATGAGATAATCTGAATAACTTGGTATGACTATCATGTTTCTGGATGGGAAGATAGCATTCTGGTGATGTCATTCCTTGCTTTGTGAATGTATCAGTTTAATGAAGTGCTAACCGAAGTCTATGCTTTGGAATACCAACACCTGGATCCCTGTGCACATACACACCACACAATCCATTTATTAAGAATTTCATGTAGAAGATTGAAAGCTCCTAACTGATGCTCAAATCACTTCTAAGATTGTAGTGTTTGTGAAAGTTTAAACAAGAAGACTCATAGTGTTGCAGGGAATGGACCAGTAACTGCCTTCCAAAGCAGGTACCACTAGCACAGTAAGTGTCTTGTGCAAGGAAATTTGTTTTCCAAAGGAGTGTTTTCTATCATTTTGCACATATGCTTTAAAAATAAAATTCACAGGGCTAGGGAGATGGTTTGGTAGTTAAGAATAGAGATTGCTCTTGTAAAGAACGCGAGTTCAACCAGGTAGTGGTGGTGCCTGACTTTAATTCCAGCTCTTGGGAGGCAGAGGCAGACAGATCTCCATGAGTTTGAGGCCAGCCTGGTCTACAAAGTGAGTTTCAGGGCAGCCACTGCAGTTACACAGAGAAATCTTGTCTCGAGAAACTTAAAAGGAAAAAGAAAAAGAAGAACCTGAGTTCATTTCCCAGGGCAGCTTACAAACTGTTTGCTACCCCTGCTCAGGGGATCTGGCACCGTTTTCTGGACTCAGCAGGCACCTGAATTCATGTGCACAAAATTACACACAGACAAGCTTTTTGAATTAAAACATATAATAAATACATAAATTTCATACACAATTAAAACTAAATTAAACAGGAAAATGCCCACTTTTGATATTTACCCTGATTTTCCAGTTTCAAAGGAGTCATAAGAAAATAATTCAATTTATATGTTTGAATATAAATAGTTACATAATCTTATACCCCAAAATAATTAAGTTGATATCAGGAGTGCTTAAGAATTCTCTATCTAAGCCAGGTGATGGTGATGCATGTCTTTAATTCCAACACTTATAGAGGCAGAGGCAGGTGGATCTCTGTGAGTTTGAGGCCTGGTCTATAGAGTGAGTTCCAGGATAGTCAGAGATACACAGAGAAATGCTGTCTTGAAAAACATAAAACAGAAAAACAAACAAAAATAGAATTCTCTATCTGTTAAAGGTAGCCTGAACATGTTATGTAAGTTTGAATAGCTCTTTATCTCTTGAGACAGATTCTAGCTATATATACACCAGGCTAGCTTAACACTGGCAACTCCCCAGTCTCAGTCTCCTGAGTGCCAGGATTGCAGGCATGTGATAGTACACTTGGTTCTGCTAACTCAGTATTAGAGAGTGACTCCTGGTCTTGAGCAAACATGTGTCTTGTATGTCTTATATAATTAACATTCCACTGGGGAAGCTAACAAATATCTAATATACATCTACAACAAATAAATATCTAAAACTACATCTCAACCCCAAGGGTTATGAAGAAAATAAAATGGGTGGTTATAGCTATATAGGGAATATTCACTGAGATGGAGGACTGGGAAGACTTGCCTAGAATGAGAACATTCTAATCTTCTGTGATAGACAGGGCCAGAGAAGGCAATAATTCAGGGAAATGTTTGGAGACCACAACTGCACCAAATACCCTAAGAGAGGACTTTAGTGTATTTTAAGGGCATTAAAAATAATCAGGGTAGAGGCTGGCGAGATGGTGGTGATGGCAGTGTAACAGGTGAAGTAGAGGATATAAGACTGGATATACCTTATATACCGTACTGAGGGCTTTGAATGCTAATCACAACACACAAAAGCAACGGGCTATGTTCCTCAGGGGGTTGTCTAATATGACTTAATAACTGTGATGAACCTGTAGAGGGGCTGGGTTTCACAGGGAGTAGGTGGATGCAAAAATAAAAGGATCATAGGAAACCACAACAAAGCAACCATCCAGGGGTAGGAGGGAGATACACTCAGAGAGGTGAATTTAGATGGGGAGGTGATGAAGGGCAATACCTAGACTCAGGACCTGCTGACATCTGGCCTGCTGGCTGCACACAGTACAAGCATTTAGCATGAGCAACTGGATTAGACAGAAGGGGCCCTTACAGATAGAAAGGGCCAAAGAAGCTATAGCTGGGTTTTTCAAGTTCCTCTTTCCCAGCGGGTGAAGTTAAGAGTTCATTCGTTTTGTCATGACTGCCTGTTGGGAGAAGTGAGGAAACATAAAATTGCCTTTCCGATAGACACTTAGATGTTAATCGTCTTGTATTGCTAGTGGTTCTATTTGCTATCTACATATTGCCGCTTCCTCAACAAGCACCTAGTGTTTCTGGGTCTTTTATTCATAAATACTGCTTTCTTCTGAGCTGTTCCTATTTGGTGCCTCTTCCTTCCTTCCTTCCTTCCTTCCTTCCTTCCTTCCTTCCTTCCT
>LOEQ01002885.1:133611-144284 GCA_001685075.1 Bramus lutescens | reverse complement strand
GCTCGTCCCCAGACCCTTCCCGCAGCCGGGCTGTCACAGCTCGCTCATTAATGGGAGCTTCGAGCCAGCCCCTCCTCCCTTCCTCCTTCCCTCTCTCGAAGGGCTGGCCCTGGGTGCGACGTGATCACTCTCACGCACGTGGGCCTCCCTCTCCCTGGAGGAGCCAGAGGCGCGGTCATCGCTAATGCATGTCGTTGCCGGTGTGTGTCGTTGCTAATTGGCCCTGTGGGACACCTTTCCCCGCCACCGGACTTCTTCCTGTGTTTTAACGGGACAAGTCTTTTGTTTCCCCCAGGATAACGTGGAGCGAGCTGATGCTGTGCAGCTGTCGGTGGGAGAATTTGTCGAGCGGTACGAGAGGCCTTACAAGCCCGTGGTTCTGCTGAATGCCCAAGAGGGCTGGTCCGCGCAGGAGAAATGGACTCTGGAGCGCCTCAAAAGGAAATACCGGAACCAGAAGTTCAAGTGCGGGGAGGATAACGACGGCTACTCGGTGAAGATGAAGATGAAATACTACATCGAGTACATGGAGAGCACCCGTGACGACAGTCCCCTTTACATCTTTGACAGCAGCTACGGCGAACACCCCAAGAGAAGGAAACTTCTGGAAGACTACAAGGTGCCCAAGTTTTTCACGGATGATCTTTTCCAGTACGCAGGCGAGAAGCGCAGGCCCCCGTACAGGTAAAGTGTGCCAAAGCCCGAGGCAGGGTGGGTAGCAGAGCCCGTTCTAACCTGTGAAAAGCAGTGAGGGGATCCGTTATGGTCTGCTTGGAGGACTAATTCCATTGGTCTGGGGTCCACCCAGACCCCTGGCTGGATTCCTCTAAGTCTCCAGTCATCTAGCGCTCCCGCCCCCCCAGTGCAGTATGTGCAAAGTGCTGAGAAGACCAGAGGGCGTCAGATCCTCTGGGGCTGGGTTGGTGGATGACTGTGAGCCACCACCATGCACCGAGTGGGTTTAATTAAACCTAGGAGTCAGTGCTCCTAGCCTGAGCCATCTTTCCAGTCCAGCCCCAGGGCATTTAATGTAGAATTCAATTGTGACGACTGCCTATTTATTTATTTATTTATTTATTTTGGTTTTTCAAGACAGGGTTTCTCTGTGTATCTCTGACTGTCCTGGAACTCGCTCTGTAGACCAGGCTCACCTTGAACGCACAGAGATCTGCCTGCTTCTGCCTCCTTGAGTGCTGGGATCAAAGGTGTGCACCACCGCTGCCCGGCTGAGACAATTGCTTAATAAAAACTTTTATTTATATTTTTGCAAGTGTTATTTACTGTAATTTATTATTTTTTACTTTTGGGGGGTCTCACTGTATATTCCTGGCTGTCCTGGAATTTCCTATGTAGACCAGGCTGACCTCAAACTCACAGAGATCCTGCCCACCTTTGTCTCCCTAGTGCTGGGATTAAATATGTTCAACACCACACCCAGCTATGTTTTATTATTTATTGAGGGGCACATGTGCCACAGCATGCATGTAGAGTTCAGAGGAGTCTGTTCTCTCCTACTATAATGTGGGTTCCAGAGATGATTTTTGTTGTTGTTTGTTTTCTTTGAGACATGGTCTCATTATGTAGCTCTGGTTGTCCTGGAACTCATTATGTAGACCAGGCTCACCTCCAACTCAGATTACCTGCCTCTGCCTCTGGAGTACTGGGATTAAAGACACTAGGCCCAAACTAGGCAGTGGTGGCGCAGGCCTTTAATCCCAGCACTCGGGAGGCAGAGTCAGGCAGATCTTTTGAGTTGGAGGCCAGCCTGATCTATGAGAGCTAGTTCCAGGACAGCCAGGGCTACACAGAGAACACAAAGAAACCCTGTCTTGGAAAACAAAGCAAAAGCCACTAGGCCCTGCTAGGTTTGAGGTTTTGGAGGCAGTCTTGCTCTGTAGCCCTGGCAGGCCTTAAATTGACAGATCCACCTGCTTCTCCAGAGTGTTGGGATTAAAAGCTTGGGCTACCACAGCCAGCTGATAGATAACCTGTCTTTTTTTTTTCCTTTTTAAGAGTCTGTGCTTACTGATAATAACCTGTCTTTTTAAAAATGTCCAGCAATAATTTCTATCAGTGATTTTTCTTTTTCCTGTTAGACATCAGTCATATACAGTTTATTTAATGTTGCGCACCAGAATTTGTAGTCTCTGAAGTAAATACAGCATAATGTGTGATGGTGTACCATAGAGACTTTACTTTCGTGCCAGGTACATTTCAGGGTACCCTTCATGTCTTCTTCATGTTTCCATCCTGTAGGTGGTTTGTGATGGGGCCACCACGTTCTGGAACTGGGATTCACATTGACCCTCTGGGAACCAGTGCCTGGAATGCCTTAGTGCAGGGCCACAAGCGTTGGTGCCTGTTCCCAACAAGCACTCCCCGAGAACTCATCAAGGTGACCCGAGAAGAAGGGGGAAACCAACAAGATGAAGCCATTACCTGGTTTAATGTTATTTATCCACGGACACAGCTTCCAACCTGGCCGCCAGAATTCAAACCCCTGGAGATATTACAGAAACCAGGAGAGACTGTCTTTGTACCAGGTATAGATGAGCTAGAAGAAGCTGTTCTTCCCAGCTCTGACTGTATTCTGTAATTGCACTGAGTTGTTATTTTGGGGTAGAATTATAGAATGAGACAAAAGTCCTTTCCTATCATACACGCCCACTGTGATGATAGGGTTAGGATTCTAAGTCAAAGGAAGTGCATCTATCTCCACATTCAATGGGCCTGGACCCTGTTACCTGCTCCCCCTTAATTTGAGTCCCAGGCTCTGCCTGCTTTTTGTGGCTTTTGCTAGAGTGCAGAATTGGCTGAGTTGGAAAATCCCAGCCAGACAGAGCTACATTTTGATGGATGAAGTTTCCAGAAGTGAAAATATTTAGAGGCTAGGAGTTCTCCTAAAACTTTTGCCTTTACAGTGTTAGTTGCAGCTTTCGGTTCCCAGGAGTCAACACATTTGAGGCAGACAGTCTGTCACCAGCGCCCAACTGTGCCGTAAACAGAAAAAGTGAGGGCATGGCTGTGCGGAGTTAGACACCAGGCTGCCTGCGGTCTCTTGGTCAGGAGCAGCAGGGCTGATCCCTACTGAATTATTTATTTGTTGGATTTCCAGGGGGCTGGTGGCATGTTGTTCTCAATCTTGACACCACCATTGCCATCACCCAGAACTTTGCCAGCAGTACTAACTTCCCTGTTGTGTGGCACAAGACGGTAAGAGGGAGGCCCAAGTTGTCAAGGAAGTGGTACAGGTGAGAAACCTTTCCTTTCTTCTGCTTTGTTCCAGGTTCCTTCCCCAGAGATGGAAAGGGAAGTGTTGTCTGCTGCAGTACTGTGCTTGGGACTAGCTGGGCCTTGCCAACCTGTGGGTAGAGAGGGCCCAAGGTCAGGGCTAGTTGTCAGGGTGTCTGCTAGCCTCCAGGTGGCAGGGAGCAGCTCTGCATGTTTGGTCACAGTCACAGTAAAAATAGTCACAATTGGGATTGTTTCTCTTTTGTTTTCACTCTGTTTTCTTCCTTTTTCTTATTTTTTTGGTTTGTTATTTTTTAAAAATAAAACCTAGCATTAGCACCAAAAAAAAAAAAAAGTCTTTGTTGAGGTTTTCTTTATTTTCCCCCAGAAACATATTCATTTGAACTTACTACCTTCAGTTCTTGTGAGGCAACTGCCCTGGAGACTTAGCTCCTCTGTTTATCCACAGAACAGATACAGCACGGGCAGCGGCAGTGCAAGCCACCCCCAGCCACCCCNAAAAAAAAAAAAAAGTCTTTGTTGAGGTTTTCTTTATTTTCCCCCAGAAACATATTCATTTGAACTTACTACCTTCAGTTCTTGTGAGGCAACTGCCCTGGAGACTTAGCTCCTCTGTTTATCCACAGAACAGATACAGCACGGGCAGCGGCAGTGCAAGCCACCCCCAGCCACCCCGTGCCACTGTGTCCCAACCCTGACCTGGAGGGACCAGCTCTCGGGGTAAGAGAGGGATTCTGGCTTGCTCAGTGCTCTGCCTCCCAGCTGAGAGGCCAGCAAGGGTGGTGGCTTCTATTCCCCTGGACTCTCGGGCATGAAGCCCTCTCGCTCTGCCCTGCAGGCCACTCCAAGGCCTCTGCATACGCAGGTCCTTTGTTGCTGGTCACAGTGGATGTCAGATTAGGTTGCTGCTGGGGAGGGCTGCTGCTCTTAGTGTCAGCTCAGTCTCTCTTCCAAGTGACGGGGGTGGCTCTTTTGTGTGACGTCTTCTTTCTTATAAACCTGAGTATTCCTGCTCTTTCTAGTATAGTATAACCAGCCCCACCCCCTTCACTAGCACCGTGCTGTGGGAAGGAAAGACTTTAAAAGAAAGAAAGAAAAAAATCAACTAGAAAAGACTTAGGGAGGAAAGTAGGAAAAGGAGCTGTTTCTCTCCAGGGAAGACTCTAAGGACCTCCCCTTCTCCCAGGAAACTTGGCCTCCAGAGGTGTGTGTGAGTGTGTGTGTGTGGCTGGTGCTCATTCAGGCGTGTGGCACTAGAATGTAGTTTTCCTTCAGCGAATGTGGGCAGCCCACGTGGTCTGTCCTAGCCCAGTTGTGTCTCCAGGAACCACTCCAGCCGATGCGCTAGGGGTTTCGAGGTGCTGCAAGCAATGGAGTCCTCTACTTTGAGTCTGTCATTTTGAGTGGGTGTTGCCACCAACTGTCACAGCCCTGAGAATAGTACCCCTTGCCCTGCAGGATCTTGAAGCAGGAGCACCCTGAGCTGGCAGTCCTGGCTGACGCTGTTGACCTCCAAGAGTCCACAGGCATCGCTTCTGACAGCTCCAGCGACTCCTCCAGCTCTTCCAGTTCCAGCTCCTCCGACACAGACTCAGAGGTGAGACGCTCAGCTGCCCAGGCCCCTCAGGCCCAGGGGAGTGGAGCACAGGATTCTCATGCACAGCCATTCCTGCAGCTGCACCCTTTCCCAGCTTCCCACGCCTGTGAACTACATCTGTACAGAGGTGCTGAGGGTGTTGGGAGGTTTGTGAGACAGTGGCCTTGGGGCCACAGCTTGCACACAGCGGGGCTTCCATCTTTGTTCTGACCACAAAACCTTCTTTAGATCCTATGGATGGTAACACCGAAGCCCAGAAACAGGCAAACCTGCTTTAGTTAACACTGGTTGCTACGCCCTAACTGATGTCACCGTCACCATCACTGATACTTGCCTAGCCTAGGAAGGTTCTATCTTTAATGCCCAGTAATTCAGGAAAAAGAGAAATTTTTATCCAGGGGTGAATTTTGGTTTTGTGGTTTAGTTTGTTTGTTTTTAGGAACAGAGTTTCTCTGTGTAACTCTGACTGTCCTGGGACTCACTCTGTAAAGCCATCTGCGCTGCCTCTCAAGTGCTGGGATTAAAGGCGTGCAACACCGCACCCAGCTTTTTTAGTTTTTTGAGACAGGGTCTCTCTATGCAGCCCCGGCTTTCTTAGAACTCACTATGCAGACCAAATGGCCTTCACAGACATCCACCTGTCTCTGCTTCCTAAGTGCTGGATTTGTTTTTTAGAATTTGTTTTATTTTGGTTTGTTTCTATTTTTGAGACAGTCTCATTCTGGCTGTGATTGTCCTAGAACTCGCTCTGTAAACCAGGTTAGTTTTGAACCCACAGAGATCCACCTGTCCCAGCTTCCTGAGTGATGGGATTAAAGGTGCATCACCACATCCTGCTTTTTTTTTTTTAAGGATTTTATTTATTATGTATACAGTACAGTGTGCTGCCTCCATGTATGACTGCATGCCAGAAGAGGGCACCAGATCTCATTGCAGATGGTTGTTAGCCACCATGTGGTTGCTAGGAATTGAACTCAGGACCTCTGGAAGAACAGTCAGCATCCTTAACCTCTGAGCCATCTCTCCAGCCCCTCTGCTTTTTTATTTAAACATTATGGTTTGAAATATCTCTCTACAGAGATATATTTGCTATCTGAACATTGCTTCTCTGTATACAAACCTCACAGTGAATTTTGTCCTTTAGAAGAGCAGGAAGTGCTCTTGGCCACTGAGCTCTCTAGCTTCTAGTATTATATTGATTTATTATGGGTGTGCCTCTGCATAGATGTTTGCCGTAGTACAGATGTGGAGGACAGAAAATGACTTGTAGTTCATTCTCTCCTTCCATGGGAGTCCCAGGGTCATGAAGTTCAGCATCAAGAACCTTTGCCCACAGAACCATCCCCCAGCCCTAAATTGTTTTTTCCTTCCCTTTGTCCAGTGTGAGTCTGGATCTGAAGGTGATGGGACAACACACCGCAGGAAGAAGAGGAGGACGTGCAACATGGTGGGAAATGGGGACACTACCTCACAGGATGACTGTGTGAGCAAAGAACGCAGCTCCTCCAGGTGACCACATGTGGCCGCTGCATGCGAGGATGTGCCGGCTGCCATGGGCAAGGCCCAGGCCTGGGGAGGGCAGCCCACTGGAATCTGCAGAACCAGGGAGCTGACGCCGGAGAATGAGGACACTCAGAGTGGGAATTTGTAGTGTTTGGTACAGTGGCTTTTTCTCCATGGTCATGTCTTATCCTAAGGGCAAAGGTGTGTGGATGGTGCCAAGGAAGCCCTTTATCTATTTAATAAAAACAATCCATTTTATATCTTGGACAGCTTTCCTTGGGCATACTAGAGTCTCTGTGCCCTTTTCCTGTGGGGTGTGTGTGTGTGTGTGTGTGTGTGTGTGTTGGGGTGCACTGGAGCAGTAGGGGATACTGGAGCAGCTGTTGGCTTCCTGTATAACATCTTAATCATCCCTCCAGACTTGTTTAAAAAAGAGTGAGAAACAGAAAAACAAGATTGGATCTAAGTAAGCCAGGTGTGGGTAGCGTTTTCTTTAATCCCAGCACTCAGGAGGCAGAGGCAGGCAGAACTCAAATTCAAGGCCAGCCTGGTCTACAGATGGTGTTCTAGGACTGCCCAGGCTACCGTGGGTGGGACGGATGGATGGACAAACTGGATTTAAGTAAGTAAACTTCAGAACCAAGAGTCTGCTGGCACCTGTCCTGTATGGAGAGTGACAGGGCCACAGTGAAAGGTGGCCTTGTTTGGACCTGTGAGGTGCACTGATTGGTGGTGTAGGAGACAGTGACATTCTGAAGTGCTTGACCGCTGCAGGTGAGTAACAGTCCTGTTGCCTTTGTCTCTGAGTCCTTGAGTATTGACTGCGTAATAAAAGTCCAGGATCCTAGTTGTTTTATTCTGTTCTGCTTTCTCTTTGGTTTGACTGGAATTCAATGAGGAGAATTGGATTGTCTTCCCCAGTTGAATCTATGGTGCTTATGTGCATTTTCCACCCTGGTTGTCCCTTCCACAGCTTGGCTTAGATGTGCCCTCTGCCAGTGAGTCATTTCCTACCCTCCTGTCCGTGCTTGGGAGGTGACAAGTGTCTGAGATGTCCCCATTTCGGGTAGGGACAGTTGAGACAGTATCTGACTACATAGTCATGCAGGCTTTGAAGTCAGGAGCCTCCCAACTCAATGTCCTAAGTGCTAGATCATCCACCACCAGCCAAGCATGCTTACCCTTGGGTTCTGTTTTTTTGTGGTGGTTTGTTTTTTTGTTTCTCGAGAGAGGGTTTTTCTGAGTAACCCTGGCCGTCCTGGAACTCAGTTTGTAGACCAGGCTGGCCTCGAACTCACATAGATCTGCCTCCTTTGCCTCAAATGCTGGGAGTGAAGGCATGCACCACCATACGTGGTGGTGTTCTATTTTAGTGTTACCATCCAGCCTTGGTGCAGCTGTGCTGTCTATGTGACAATTGCAGGCAGTAAATGCTTTCCGCGGCAGGATTGGGGACCCTTGTGGGGCGCTGTGCTCATGGTTGGGCACACAGAATCCTGGGGTGGTTCCTGTGTGAGTTGTTAGTTGCCACCGTCTCGGTTCTCATCTTCTGCTCCTACCTTACCCTCTTTCTTTGACTGTGGATCTTCCTTCTCTGGCCCAAGCGCCTTTCTTTGGGCAGATGCTGTAGAGTCTCCAGGAGTGTGCAGGCTCGGCTGGCACCGATTCGATGGAGAAGTCTCTGTGCTGTCATGTTTGAGTGTGCTGATTGGCCCTGTGACTGTGAGAACCTGGTCATTGTTTCACTGCGTGTCACCTTCCGCTGCTGGTAAGGCACAGCTGTGTATCCAGGCAGAGCCAAGAGTGGTGAGGCCTTGATCTGTGTAAGAAGTACCCGAGTGTGTGCCGCCTTCTGGACCTCATTGTGGTTCAGAGTGATCCAGCTTCATGACCTGCATCTTGGACAGGGGAGTCTGAAGTCTCAGTGTGGTATATTTTGGGGGAACAGTAGAGGACATGACTAGGCCTCGGGGGAGGTGGTGTTGGAGTTTTTGTCTCAGAACTTGAGTTCCCACACATGGTGAATGAGTAAGGAATGCCCTGTCTACAAGGGATATCATGATTGGTGTCTTCATATTTCTGATCCACGTGCATCAAGGATGGCTTGTATATGCAGAAAAGAAATCCTCGCTTGGAGCTGGCAGTTTTCAGGGTGTTGGGTCCTTCTGAATAGCTCTGGTGGAATGACCAGCAAGTTCCCTGCTTGCCTTCACCTGTCCCTATAGCCCAGGAAAGTAGTCAGAGAGGAGGTTTGTAAAGGTCTTGTCCCAGGCCAGACTGCCTGTGATGTAGCGAGCGTTTTGATGCTCTGGAACTGTGGCACTGCCTGTAGAATACCCCAAGACGTGGGTCTCAAGGGGACTTCAGGGGCTCTGCCAAGTGATACCCGGCGGTGTTTCTGTTTGAAAAGCACTCTGCTACCTTCAGACAGCCTTTCCCTGCGTTGCTGCTGGATGTCCTCTTACCCTTTACCAGTGCTCCTGTCCCAACCTGTTTTAAAAGGAGGGCCAGGGAGAGGGCTTAGCAGGAACGAGCAGGGGTCACCAAGACAAAACCTTAGTTCTACCCCAGAACCAACATGGTAGAGTGAGAAAACCGATTCCCTTGGGTTGTCCTCGGACATACACACAGGCACAGGCACACACACAGACACAAATGGGACAGGAGTGGCCGGGCAGTGGTGGCACACACCTTCCTTCAGTCCCAGTACTTGGGAGGCAGAGACAAGCAGATCTCTGAGTTCGAGGCCAGCCTGGTCTACAGAGTGAGTTCCAGGATAGCCAGGGCTACACAGAGAAACCGTGTTTCAGAAAACCAAAAAAGGGGGTGGGGTGGGGACAGGAGAGATGGCTCAGCTGTTAAGAGCACTTGCTGCTCTTACAGAGGATCAGGGTTTGGTTCCTAGCTTCCACGTGGTGCTCTAGTTCCAGGAGATCCTCTTCTTACCTCTGCAGGCACCATGCACACACATGGATCACATACACATGTGCAGGCAAAACACTCATACACATAAATATTAAAATAGCTGGTGGGGCTGGAGAAGTGGCTCAGAGATTAAGAGCACTGGCTGCTCTTCCAGAGGTCCTGAATTCAATTCCCAACAACCATATGGTGGCTCACAACCATCTGTAATTCGATCAGGTTCCCTCTTCTGGCATGCAGACAGAATACTGTATACATAATAAATATTTTTTTTTTAAAAAGCTGGCATAGTGGCATATGCCTTTAATTTCAGCACTTGGGAGACAGGCATGCAGATCTCTGAGTTCTTAGTCTTTGATGGAACATAGCAGAGCTTGTCTGAAAACTAATAAATACTGTTTTTAAAAAATCTAATAAAACAAGACACCAAGGATGGTGTATGCCAGTAGTAAAGCTGCCATGGGCAAGCTAAAGTGGGAGGATCAGCTGAGCTCTGGAATTCAAGACTAGCCTGAACCACAGAACAAGGGAGGTTAGGCATAGGGATCAGGAGTTCAAGGCCAGCCTCCGGGCTGCAGAGCAAGTTCAGGCCCAGCTTGGGTTGAATGAGATCCTATTTCAAAACAAGTTAAAAATTGAAATAAAACAAGCAACCAAAGAAGATATCTCTTTGCCACCAGGGGCGAGATGAGGCACGAAGCCAGTAGCCTGGGAGGTACAGAAATCTCAAATGGAAAAATCAGCTCTCCTAGTTCTCCCCCCCCCGCCGCCACGTTGCCAGAGGTGCCTCCCAGTCACTCAACATCATCAGAAACGGGGTGCCTGACCACTCTGCAAAGAAATGTGTGGTTTATTCTAGCCAGGCCAGAGGCTCCACACCCGTCTCTGCTTACTGTCCCTCTGGACACATCAAATACGCTCCCCTGTGGAAGCAGAGCAAAGGCAAAAGAGAGGAACTGAGTAGAATTGTGGCCCAGTGCTTAGGATAAGGAGCCTGGGCCTCCCGCCTGTTCCCTCTCTTGATATGCGCAAGAACCGTAACAGAATAGAGAATTCAGCAACACTAGACTGTCTGCTGAGCCACAGCTGGTCTTATTAAACCAAAGAGCTGGGTTCTGGGCAAAGGGAGCATGGGTTGATAAAAAAGCAGAATAAAAGACTCCACGCCTTCCAGAAGGTTCACCATCAGCCTTGTGAATCCCACACCATACAGGTGCCCCTCTGTGGTCCTAGCCCTATGAGCCTAGGGTCCTATCTTGGAGGAGAAAGCCACCTCAGCAGAAGCACCATCCCAGTCTTGCTGTGATTGCAGATCCCCAGTTCCTAGTTGTTCAAGCCTTGAGCAGACTTTCCAGTGCCTGCAGACACATCAGGGAGAGGCCCGGGCCCCTGCCTGCAT
>LOEQ01002885.1:92503-103718 GCA_001685075.1 Bramus lutescens | reverse complement strand
AGAGAGAGAGAGAGAGCAGATGACTGGAGAGATGACTCAGCCGCTGAGAGTTTGCTGCTCTTCCGGGGGACTTCAGTTCCACAGCCCATGTCCGGCTGCTCTCAACCTCCTATAACTCCAGCTGCAAGGGTAAGAATCTCGTCTTGTCTCCATGAGCACCGCACTCATATGGGGCATGTACACACACACACACACACACACACACACTAAAATAAAAGTGTCCGCAGACTCAGGAGCCGTTCTTAAACATTCCTGGTGCCACTGGTAAGACAACACAAAACGTTCATTCCCCCGTGACCTGAAACCAAGAGGAAAATCCCATTACCTCACAAATGGCAAGACAAGAAAAAACAATACCATTAGGGCCGCCGAGAAGCATAAGGCTGGTGTGAAATGGCCAATTGTCCCAGGACGTGGCCAGCGCCCCAGCTTTCTCAGGTCCCCCCAAGATGGTCGATGCCCTCTAAGTCAGCCGGAAGTAGTCTTGAGAACTTGGCGCCCTTATCCCTGTCCCACCTGGTATCCCGTTTAATTTCCCCACCTTTTTATAGTAAGCAAAAGGTGGGAATGTTAGCATTTAGGCATCGTGCTGGCCCGCCCCCTTCACCTAGCAGAGGCCTAGCCAACCCCATCGTCCCACGGCCGCACATGCGCGTATCAGTATTCAGGCAGAGGCCTAGCTCTGCGTGGGCGTTACAGGGTTCTATACACATGCGCCAAGGCCCCTTTAAAAGCCAGCTCCACCGGCGCTTTCTCTTCTGTCTCTTTCCTTTCCTGGTCCACTGACACGACTTTCTCTTTTAACCCACCCCAATAAATAAACTCCCAGGTGGGTTTGTTGGATATTGTGATTCATTCTTACCTACAGCTAAACTATAGCATTTGACACTGGTTGTTGAAATGGTAAAACCTAGGAGACACACCTAGTCATGTCTGGGATGGCGTTTTCAGAGAGGTTTAACTGGGGGAAGCCGACTGTGGACAGCATGGTTCTGTGGTCTGGGCTCCTAAATGACGAAGGGAAAGTGGGCGGAACACAGGCGTTCATCCTTCCCCGCTTCCCTAGTGGACCCAGGGTGGCCAGCTGCACCCCACTCCCACTGCCGTGATCCCCTCGCTGCAATCGACTGCATCCCCAAACGGGGCAGAGTAAACCCTTCCTCTCTTAATTTGCCCCGTCACAGCGGTGAGATGCAGGGTGTTGAGTGGGAGACAGAGCAACTTGCTCCACAATCACGAGGATGGAAGTTTATCACCAAGCTGGGTGCCCCCACAAACACCTGCCACCGAGTGCTGATGAGGGTAGAGACAGGAGCATTGCTGGGGTTTGCTGTCTTCCCCTTAGCTGAGAAGGTGCAAGCTCTTGGTTCAGAGAGAGACCCTGCCTCAGAGGAATAAGGGAGAAACCCTGTCTCGAAAAACCAATAAAAAATATTTTTTTAAAGGAGTAAGGGAAAATGATAGTGGACACTCTCTTTCTGTGTGCACATGTAGGCATCAGTAGACATACTCATGCATGCACTTGAATGTGTGTACACACAGAAAAACACAAAATAATATTTTGGGTTTTTGTTTGAGACGGTTTCACTGTGTAGCCCTGACTGTCCTGGAACTCACTCTTGGCCAGGGTGGCCCTGAACTCACAGAGATCTGCCTGCCTCTGCCTCCTGAGTTCTGGGACTAAAGGTGTGTGCCACCATCATCCAGTTAAAATAATCTTGAGAGAGAGAGAGAGAGAGAGAGAGAGAGAGAGAGAGATTGTTCATGGTGGCATACATCTTTAGTCTCAGCAAGTAGGAGGCAATAGTGGAAGATCTCTGAGTCTGAGGCCAGAGTGGTTTACATAGTGAGTTCCAGGACTACAAAGACCCTGTGTCAATAATAATAATAATAATAATAATAATAATAATAAATAAGAAAAGGGGGCAGGAGAGATGGCCTAGCCAAGTAAAAATGCTGCCCATCTGTGTGGTTCACTGGATGGAAAAGAATCGATTTCCATTAGGTCCTCAGATCCCCCCACATGATGGCTGAGTGTGCCCTCCCCACGTGCGCGCGCACGCGCGCACACACACACACACACCCCATTAAAAAGAAATGTAAAGACAATTTAAAAAAATGGCACAGGGGGGCTGGAGAGAAGGCTCAGAGGTTAAGAGCATTGCATGCTCTTCCAAAGGTCCTGAGTTCAATTCCNCCTGCAGGCATACACACAGACAGAATATTGTATACATAATAAATAAATAAATACTTAAAAAAATGGCACAGGAAGGATGACTTAACAGTTAAGAGCATGTACTGTTGAACAGGGGACCCAAATTGGCTTGCCAGTACCCATGCTGAATGGCTCAAAACTGCTGTAACTCCATGTCCGTGGTGTCTGACGCCTTCTGTTGTTCCTTCCAGCACTGGCGCACACAAACTGAAGGGGTTAAACTCTCCCAGTCTCACAGCTGAGTTTAGGTTTCAGCTCTCTGAGAAGGACAAAGCAGGTGTCTCTCCCACAAAGGGCCATTTATCCACAATGCCCTTGCATTCAGGGAGGAGACCTGAGCCAGCCTCACAATGGCTCAGGGACAAATCCAGCAGCCCCTTCTGAGTCCAAACTTGCCCAAGCTTGTGCAAGTGTGTCCAAAAATGATAAGGCTAAACCTCAGCCAATCAAAGTATACTAGCGTAACTGCTGCTTGAACCAGTCATTTTGAGATGGCCTAACTGTCCCTAAAACTCCCCTTAGCCGCGCTTGATAGGAACCTGCATGCTCCTCTTGGGGTCGTCGCCATTTTGTACAGGTAAATGGTCCTGCATATGCTGGTATGATAAGCGCTTTTGGCTCTTACACACTATTTGAGTCTGGGGTCTTCTTCAGTGTTTCCTCGGACCCTTACAAAACAAATAAATATTTTAAAAAGTAAGAAAGAAATAGAAACTCAAGACAGGATGGAAATGCAGAGAGAACACACGTGTGGCAGGCCACAGCAGAACATTCATCAGAATTCTAGCTCCTGGGTCCAGAGCCACACAGTTGAAGAAAGATACTTCTGGGATTCTGAGCTTCTGCCCACCGTGGGAACCAGCCTCCAGGCCTTCAGCCTCTCCCACTGCAGTGAGTGGTCCAGCACACTGCTCTGGAACCCTGCCCCCACCAGGCAGCCTTTACAACACGGACAGTCTTGGCTCGTGACACACTCTCACTGGTTCAAACCCATGTCCGAGACGTTCGTATCTAGTTATCAAGCCCTCGTTTGCTAGATCAGTTTCAGGATCTTCTTTCCATAAAGTCGCCATGTACCTTCGCCTCTGTACAGAAAAGTAGCTGGTGCCAGGCTTCCTGCACTGAAAGTAACCACTGTTTTCAGGGGGCCATACTGAAGAAACAAGATCTCTCTATTAGGTAGTGCTGGCTGTCCTGGAACTAGCTCTTGTAGACCAGGCTGGCCTCGAACTCAGAGATCCACCTGCCTCTGCCTCCCTAGTGCTGGGATTTAAAGGCATGTGCCACCACTGCCCAGCAATGGCCTCGTAATTTTTTTAAAGGATGGATTACTTTGGTTTTTATTCCCAAATGTGATCATAAATATTACTTATTATTTTTAATTATGTATGTGCATGTGAGTGCTGATGGCAATGGCGGCCAGAAGACTCCCGGAGTTGGAGTCACAGGCAGCCGTGTGACAGCCAATGTGATGTTGAGGACACTTGGGTCCTCTGAAAGAGCAGGCAGAGATCCTAACTGCTAAGACACCTCTCGAGCACCTCAGTGTGATTTTTTAAAAATAGGTTTTGCTTGAATTTTCCTGTGCATGCATGCCTGCTTTGCCTGCATGTATGTGTGTGTGCCATGTGTACCCACAGAGGCCAGACGAGGGCATCAGAGCCCTGGAACTGAAGTTACAGTTACAGATATCCATGAGCTGCCCTGTGGGTGCTGGAAACCAAACTCGGGTCCTCTGCAAGAGCAGCCCAAGCTGTGAGCTGCTGAGCCTTTTCTCTCCAGCCCCAGCATATTGCTCCTAGCACACCTTCCCCTAGGCTCGCTAGCCACCCCGTTCTGAGTCCTTTCTCTCTCTTTATAAACTGTATTTTTAACCCCACCCACTCTCACCCCATCCAGTTCCCTGCCAGAACGCGAACACTGTAACAGGTGGTGCCCTGACTCAGCTCGCCTCCTGCTTCCTGTTAACTTTGTATTCGACGTAGCTTTAGTTTATCAAAGAGCACACATTTAAGATTATCTTTAAAAAATTAAAACAAAAAGATTATCTTACCCCAGACCCCTGACAAGGCTCAATGGGTAAAGGTGTTCGTTACCACGCCTCCTGGATGGAGTTCGATCCCCACCACCCACTTAGTGAAGACAGAGAATTGACTGCCTGCAAGTTGACCTCTGACCTTCACATACTAAATTAATGAAGGTTCAAAGTATTTTTTAGCCAGGTAATGGTGGCACACACCTTTAATTCCAGCCCTCTGGAGGCAGAGGCAGTCGGATCTCTGTGAGTTTGAGCCAGTCTGACCTACAGAGTGGGTTCTAGAACTGGCTCCAAAGCTACAGAGAAACCCTATGTAGAAAAAAACAAAAAGCAAAACAAGTATTTTTTAAATATTATTTTAACCCATGTAGTAGTTCATACCTGTGATCCCAGCACCCAAGAGGCAGAAGAAGGTGGGTCTCTGTGAGTTCTAGAGTTCTAGGCCAGCCTGGTCTACATATCTAGTTCCAGGCTAGCCTGAGCAACATAGTATCTCACCACCACCAAAAAGCAAAAAAGAAAGAAAGAAAAAAAAGAAAACAAAAAAAGGAAGAAATTTAGGCATCTCAATTATGCTTTGATCTTCATTTTATACGGCAGGAGAAACCCCCTGCAGGAAAGTCCCACAGGGTCCCGACAGATGGGCAGATGGCTCTCCACTGTACAGACCTCCTTCCGACAGTCACAGCGTCAACCTTCCACCCCTCCATCTCTCTCCATCCCCCTTCTGGCACCGTGGAGTCCCGGATGCACCCCACTCAAGCTCCAGGGTCTGCAGTGATTGACCATATCCCCAATGAGGGGCAAGGCCTGACCCATCCTCCCACAGGAGGCCGAAGCACTGAAGGTTGTTGGGGGGACTCCCAGTGGCTCTGGGGTGAGCAGGGCCATGCACCCCGCATCCTGCCAAGGGTGCAAGGCCAGTTCCTAAACTCACTGAACTATACTGCCTCAACGTATCCCAACACCAGTAGTATTGGAGCCTTTCTCTGCCCAGCCTCTCATCTGCATTCTCCCCGAAGCAGACTAGAGTTTGGGGCACAGACCTCAGCCTAATCCAACATACAGTCCCATCACCCCCAATCTGTGAAATCCATCTCGTCCTGCGCACAACCACGTCGTCACGAGGTGCCGGGTCAGATGAATGCTGCACCATTTCATTCGCCCGTGCGCCCGCCCTTCGGCCCTATGCCCTGATTTCTTCAGCCCTGGTTTATCAAAGCAGCACTAAGTGTCGAATCAAATCACCCACTGAGCCTCCAGGGCCAGTTTCCATCCCTGTGCTCACCAGCACCCCGGAAGCCCTGGGGGCCGGTCTCCCAGAGCAGACCGGAATCTGGAATCAGGTGGCAGCTTGGGTGCTTTCCAAACCATAGCCTTCAGGCCAGGTTCACTGAATTATGTTGAAACTCGTCTGCAATCAAGGATTTTTGAAAAGTCTTTTTCTCACCCGTTTTAAGTTCTTTCATCGCTTTGTGACGAGCGCTCTAAAACCGTACCGCGTGGAGACAGGCAGTCAGACATCTAGCCCCTTTAGCAATTGATCGTATTCACCTGCACGCCGGCGCCTGGCTCTCTCTCAGCTCCGCCTCGGGAGAGGAAGCAGCTGGCAAGGGGGCAAAATTAAGGAAATTGTTCTAGGAAGAAAAGATGCGAGGAGAGAAACCGAAGCGGGCTGGGCCCGGGTGTGTGGGGGGGTTCGTCAACTTTGAATACTCAGGAGTGCAAATCGCACTTTCAGACGTTAATTGATACTGTCTGCTTACACACTGTGCGAGGCGGTGGAACCACGGGACTGGATTGGACCTTCTGGGCAAGCTGAATCAAGGGTCCGAAAGTTTGGAATCTGTGCTAAACTCAGAGCCCAGGTTAGTGTCCTCAGAGGACAGAAGAGGCTGTGGGATTTCCTGAAGCTGGGGTTTCAGGCAGTCGTGAGTTATACTGGGGTTGCTGGGAATCAGCCCTGAGTCTCGGTAAGAACTGCCAGTATGTTGTTTAACTGTTGAGCCAAGAAACTAGTTCCGGCTGGTGACATCTTTTCTTTCTTTCTTTCTCTTCTTTGCTCTATATTTTCTGGACACTTAGAAAAAAAAAAAAAGACTGGATTTACCCAAACGTGCTTTTGGCCAGAATTCTTTGTGTTTGTTTTGTTTTGAAACAGTCTGGCTGCGTAGCCTGACTGTGGAACACATAGACCACGTTATCCTCAAACTCATAGAAATCCACCTGCTTCTGCCTCCCAAGTACTGAGGTAAATTTTTTTTTCAAGCCAGGGTTTCTCTGTGTAGCTATGGCTATCCTGAAATGTGCTCTGTAGACCATGCTGGCCTTGAAAACACAGAGATCCACCTGCCTCTGCTCCCTGAGTGTTGGGATCAAAGGTGTGCACCACCATCACCCAGCTATTTTTAAGTCTGGAAACAGACAGGGCTTCATCAAGTCCAGGATAACCTTGAACTCACTAAGTAGCTGAGGATGAACTTCTGATCCTCCTTTTCTACCTCCCAAGTGCTAGAGTACAGGCAAGTGCCACCATGCTAGAGTTGCATGGTGCAAGGGAACGGACCTCAAACGCATGCTAGGCCAGCACTCTGCTGCCTGAGCTGCATCCTCAGCCCAGCGTCTAAGTTTCCCAGACAGTGAGGTTCAGGGCTGCCTGAGGCCCAGGTGACAGAGTAAAGCCAGTGTCAGACAGGAAGATGACTGGGGGCAACGCAACGGAAAGCAATGGAATTGAGTCGAAAAAGAAGCTAAATGCTTTGGTTTTGTTGTTTCTGATGATTTTGTGTTATTTATTGGGAGTTCTTTTGGTGCTGCTGCTGTTGTTTTTGCTAATTTTATTATTTATTTGTGTGTGTGTGTGTGTGTGTGTGTGTGTGTGTAAAAACTTGTAGGACTTGGTTCTCTCCTTCTACCATGAAGGTCCTGGGGATCAAATTCAAGTCTTCAAGCTTGGCAGGTGTCAATGAGACATCTCTCCAGCCCTCCAGTGTTTTGTGCTGAGCCGGCTCAGCTCACCCATGAAAGGCTCTCTAACAGGCCCCAGCATAGCTAACATGGCGCCAGCAGGTTTTCCTCTTTCCCCTTCCCTTCCCCTTGCTAAACCATTAGATTACATTCCCAAAGCTAGCTCCCAAAGTCTGTCCCCTCATTTGCCCACTTCGTTATGTCTTACTAAAATTCCAGGGTCCAACTATCAATTCCAAGGTCCAGCAATCATGTTGACTCTTAAAGACCAAAACATTTTAAGTAAGTTACTCATGAAATATATAACATCTTCATGAAACTAGGAACAGTTGTTAATGAAATAAATGAAATATTGGAGTAAAGAACTAGGAAGGGGTGCTGTGAACTGGACATGACTGCAGTTTTTAGACAATACCTATTTGTAATCGTGTTATTCAGCTAAGCACTGGCTTTCAATCTTGACTCTTAGAGAATCTCATTGCTTTTAGCATATATAATAAGGGTAGTGTGTGAACTGAACACACACAACTATCATTATGTCAGTGTAAATTATACTTTTGAACAGATCGACATGTTACACTTTATACATTTGCTACTGAAATCAATAAAGCAATTTTTAAACTTCAAAACAACAACAACAAGTTGTTTTTCAAACAAAACGAGTTCCTCCAAGCAAGGTCCCTGATCTCGCCTGTGTGTTTTGTGAAGTGCAAACTTCACACCTCTGCAATGTCGGTCCTTTTCGGGCGCTGTTTGTAGTACCCAACAATGCAAGACGCTCCAGCTGTGCCAGAACGGTCTTGTGACCAATGCCATGCAAAGGCCATCCAGCTCCTTTAGAAGGAGAGCTCTGTGGATTACAGAAAACAATGGCTGATCAGATGCAGGTCTCCTCGGGGGTTTCTGTGAGCCTAAAATTAGTTCTAGTGCTTTGGGGGTTGAGGCCAGATGCAAGAAGAGCTTTGCTACTTTTCTGCTACGCTGTGTGGCTGATTGACTTCTTTCTCCAGCCCAGAAGTGATCTTGATCAGGAAGGACCCGGTTGGGTGTTTGCAGCACCCTTGGGACCTGCCGCTGGGGAATTAATTTCTCTCTAGCCAGCTCTCAGCACTAAGATGCCTCCGGCGAAGCAGTACTCACTACTGAACATTGTCTCTTCTCTTGCACCCCTCCCCTGGATGGCGGAGATCTGGGCCAGATGTAGCCAGGACTGAGTCCTGACTGAACCTCTTCCTCTGCCTGCTGTGGGTGTTCCATGTTATGGCACAGGCCTTGTTGCCATGATGGGAACACTGGGCTGGAATATCGTTCGGTATTTGGGCCGAGCTCATTGGACACCCCTCCTGTGTGGCTTGAGAGGCCCTGTACATTTCCTGTTGTATATTTACACACCAATTTATAGCATTGGATGCTTCTCTCACTATACATGGGATCAACTCACAGCTCAGCTTTTGTGTATGTGTGTATGGCTCTGGTGTTTTATTTTGTATTTATTTCTTTACTTTTTGGGTTTGGAGACAGACTCTCTCTTGGAACAACCCTGACTGGCCTGGAATTCACTATATAGACCAGGGTGGCTTGGATTTACTGAGATCCACCTGCTTCTGCCTCACGAGTCTATAGTGGTGTGAGCCACTATGCTTTGTTTCGCTTTTGCTTTTGTTTTAAGATTTTATTTATGGGGCTGGAGAGATGGCTTACTAGTTAAGAGCACTAAGAAGACCAGAGTTTGACTCCTGGCACCCATATTATTGCTCGTAACTGGCCATAACTTCAATTCCAAGGAACATTCTCTTCTAACCTTTAAGGGGGTACCAAGTATGCCCGTGGTGCCCAGACAGACATGCAACAAAACATTCATACACATAAAATAAATGAATCTTTGTATCTTTTTCCTTGACGTTGTTTCTTTTTCTTTTTACATTTTTTCTTTTTGCAATTATAATAAATTTACATCCTTGAAGTAACTGAGTTGAGAAGACCCACCCTGAATGTGGGTTCCACTATTCTGTGGGTCGGGCTCAGGACTGAAGGAAGAGTTAGTGGAGCATTGCCATGTATCAACTCGGCCATCCATCTCTGCTCTTGGCTGTGACGGTAACGCGACCAGTTGCTTCAAGGTCCTGCCACCTTGACCCTGCTGGAATGACACCCTTCCTCACTTCAACGGCTTTGGTTGGGGTGTTCTGTTACAGAAACAGGAAAAGAAACTAAGACAGTCCCAAAGGCACAGTACACAGTGTCCCCTTGACACTTGGAGGAGAACCCTGTCCCAGAATGCCTTAGATCCCTTAAAGCTGGAGCTGCTGGTTGTGAAGAGATGCAAGGGGTCCAGACATTTAAGTCTCTGTCTTAAAATGGTTGGGCTTAGAATTTTTCTACTTTATTCTAATGGAAATATAATATGCATCACACTGAAATGGTAGGTTAAATCTCTGAGTCAGGATCTTATGGGTCTCAGGCAGCCCAGCCTCAATCTCACTCTGTAGACTGCGAACTTTTTAATCATTTTGCTTCTACCTTGCCAGTGCAGAGCTACAGGTGTGGCCCCCACACTCAGTTTATTTGGTGCGGAGACTTTGTGAGATCTCACTAAGCACTTCACTGACCAAGCCCCAGCCCCGGCCCCTTAAATGCATTCGGATCTGGTATTTTCCGCTTGCTCTGTGGCAGAGTACTTAGCTAGCATGCTCAGGGTCCTGATATCACGTGCTCGATAGCAAGTATTGCAGAAAAGAAGAGGAGGAAAGTTGGGCATGGTGGTGCACACAGCCACCAATGAGGCTGGGTCCTGTCTGTCGTCATCCTGGACACTGGAGATCAGAATGACCCTGTGTGGACTCATTCTCTATGCTACGCCACGGAGGTCCAGCCTCACCAACGTTGGCATCTGAGACTCTTTCAGCCTTTCAATTACTCAGCCTGGTGGAAGAGTGATGTGGCTCCCATTGTCCTCTCTGACACTAGGGGTCACTCTGCAGGTAGCATTGGTAGCTGAGGCTTAGGGCAATATCATGATCAACAGCCCTCCTAGATACATTTGAAGCAGGCTCCTGGTGGAGTTGATTTGGGCTGAGCTCCGGCAGGATGGAGCCTCATGGTTGACTTCCCTTGTGCCTCTTCTGGGGGTTCTAGTGACCTCAGAGCAGCTGTTAGGGCTTGGGCTTAGAGTGTAGCTTTCTATTGCAGCTTTGTCTGTTGGGAGGATTCAGCTGCCTCTTCTCAGGCATTAAAAACTGTTAAAGTCATTTCTACTAATTCCTGCATGGGAGTTTGGAGACCCTCCTCAGCCTTTTGTTAATTTCGTTCTATTATCTAGCGCTCTGACAGAGGAATGAAATGGGTGGCAAGGGCCATGGCTCCTGCTGAGGAGGCAGGGTCAAGTTGAGTAAACCGAACCATGGTCTCTTGTAATTGATTTAGAAAAATGGCCAGGTTTTCATCAGCTAGCTGTGTAATCTCTATCAAAGTTAACAACTTTGGTCAAGACTATTGCTGTATCTTGACGGAGGCAGCGGACCATGAGGTCCCGCCTCTGCTGCCTCTTCTGACCTGGTTGATAGTCCCAGTATGGTTCTGTAGCTGGAAACGCACATCACCCACAAGGACCATATTGACCACTAGGTGGGTCTGGTCTATATAAGGTCTAGCTACTGCCTGAATTCAACTTTGCTCCTCAGGAGTGAGAGTGGAGGCCTGGATGACATAGAGGTCATGCCAGGTCAAATCGTAGGCCTAGGACAGATAATGAAGCACCTTAATACAAACAGAAGGATTAGCAGAGAAGGAACCCAGTAGCTTTTCTATTTGTGAGAGGTCCTGAAGAGAGAAGGGAGCATGGACTTAAACAATCCCATTGGCTCCAGCTACTGATGTGGGATTTCCCTCTGTCTGCTGGGAATACCATTGGTTAATAAAGGAACTGCTTTGGGCCTATAGCAAAGCTATAGGGGAACAGAGCTAGGTGGGGAAAACTAAACTGAATGCTGGGAGAA
>LOEQ01002885.1:70009-80353 GCA_001685075.1 Bramus lutescens | reverse complement strand
TGGTTGCTGGGAATTGAACTCAGGACCTTTGGAAGATCAGGCAATGCTCTTAACTGCTGAGCCATCTCTCCAGCCCCCAGGATCTTATTTTTTAATTACAAATATAAACCTTACCTTTCAAGGGCTTAATACAGGACAAACAAGAGCTCATTCTTTGTTTGTTTATTTGTTTAGCATTTAACACAGGACAGATGGGAACTTCTCAATGATAAATAGAAACTTTAACTTGCAAGGGCTTACCACAGGACAAACTGGAACTTGTTCTTAACTGTCTTAGCTGTAAACAGAACCCTTAACCTGCAAGGTCTATTTTTCCTGGTTTGGTCTTCCATTAACTTGTCAGGTATATCGTTCCCATTTTGGTCTCATGTCACCGAGTAGCCCATACTGGCCAGTGAACCCAGAGATCTGGTAGTTTCTGACCCATTGCTAGAATAATAAGCATGCTTTATTTTCATTTTACATTATTATTATTGGAGGTGGGCCCTCGTGTCAGAGGACAACTTTATTGGGTTGCACCTTTCCGTGGATTCTGGGGATCAAAGTCAGGCCATGAGGGTTGAACAGCAAGCACCTGCTGAACCATCTTTCCACACCTGGCTCCCCACCACCACACACACCACTTTTTTTCTTTCATGTGGCTATTGAGGATTGAACTAATTAGGGTAAAGACCCTTGCAAAATAACCACTTTACCAACTGGGCCATCACCCCAGCCCCAAGAACAAGGACTTGACATGAACCTATTCAGAAAGAGAGAGACAGACAAACAGAGAGACAGAAAGACAGAAAAAGACAGTGAGGCAGAGACAGAACACAAGAATTCCCTGAAAGGGAGGGGTGCGCCTGTTCTGGTGCCAAGAGTTGCAGTGGGATTTAAACCCATTAGCTGTTTTACAAGCCCCGGCTCCCTAGGAGCCTACTAGCATGCTCTTGTCCCTAGGAGGGTGGGTGAGGCACGCACTGGCGCATGATGTGGGTGAGGGCCAAGGGCTTTGGGGCAGAAACAGAAGCATTGAGGTGTAAGCAATGAACCCAAGCCCTCAAACCTGCAGAACGGCACCTTCCAAGTGACCCTGGGCCTGCTGAGTGCTTGCACAGCTCAGCATCCTAGAAGCAAGAATCCACAATACTTCTGTTATCTGGAAATCTGACCTGAGAGTATGGCTGCGCACAAGTGTGCAGGAGACCATGGAGGCCTGAAGGGGGCAGCAGATCCCCTGGAGCTGGAGTTATAGACGGTTGTGAGTTGTCTTGCGGGTGCTGGGTTAAAACAGCTGTGTTCTCAACCTCCGAGCCTTCTCCTCAGTCCTGGATGCTTCTCTGTGAAGCCTTCCACAGTCCCTAGATGCGAGCAAGTCTCAGAAACNNTTACTGGCTGGTGTTGCTCCAGTCAGAGTTTCCAAGAAACTAAGGAAGTCGACCCTCCATGGTGACCGTGTGTGGAGCACCTGAGTGTGGATGAGCACCTGAGTGTGAACGCCACCACTTCTCTCGCTTTTGGATGAGGCTGGGACAGGAAGTGACCAGAGAAAAGCGAGGCTGTTTGTGACGGATACATGGTCTCATATAATTCTCCAGAATTTGGCTTCAGAGACTAAAACGGAAAAAAAAAACACCTTGTTTGAACAGAAGGAGTTTCTCTTCCTTCAATCCATGCCAGCTTAAAGTATACTCCGCCCTTCCTTTACCTCCTCTGCTCTCCAAAGTGGCCAGATAGAAGGTGACAGACCAGCACTCCCTGGCCCAAATAGCTGCACACGGAGGCCACGTGACTTCTCTATCCAAGACTTGCTCTCCTACAGGCTTCTGGGATCCAGCCAGGCACCATGAAGACCTGGTGTGAGAGATTGCATCCCTGTGCTCAGGGGGTCCTGTTGTTGGCTGTGCTGACCTCGCTCTTCATTCTGCCCTCCTTTATTAAGGAGACCAGCACAAAGCCTTCCAGGTAAGAAGGGGCCAATCCTGTGATTCCCAGAAAGACTAGCCAGTGGGGAGGCCTGGGGACCTCCGAGCTTCCTATGGGTCCACATGGTGTGTTAAGGTCAGAAAGGAAGGCCAGTGTCAGAACCTGGAAGAGATGGAAATGGAGGTGGCAGCGATGACCAAAGGTGCCAGACTTACCAGGAGGGTTGTAGGAGAAGGCAGGCAGGAGCTGGGGTCTCAGGGACTACATCTGCAGACACAGCACGAGGCAGGTTGCCCCCAGGGCTGGTGAGGGACAGGGCAGTTGGAGAAGGGCCTGCTCTCAACGCTGTTCTCCTTGACCCGCAGCAAAGACTTAGTCTGTATATTTCCCGCGTCTCAGAGGGTTCTCATCCTGAAAAGGGGGTCAGTAGAGTTTAAGACCTCCTATTGGTGGGGGTGAGGGGGAGCCGTCAAATCTGCGCCCCAACTGAAGACTTCCCATTGGTAGTGGTGATGGGGGAAACCGTCAAACCTGCGCCCCAAGTGGAGACCTCCCATTGGTGGGGGTGAGGGGGAGCCGTCAAACTCGAGCCCCAAGGGGGTCCTCCACAAGAACTTCTAGAACATTTAGCACGTCTCCCGAAGTGAGATCCTCTTGCCAGGCTCAGTGGAAAAACTCTTTTGGTTTCACTACTCAGTACTTGCAAACAATACGTTCATTCTCTCATAGAGACAGGGGAAAAGTACATAGACGTTGGGTTAGGGAGGTGGCTCGGTGGGTGGAGTGCTCGCCCAGCATGAACAAAGCCCCTGTCTGATCCCTGTATCAAACTAGGATAATAGCACATCCCAGCACTCGGGAGGTAGAGGCAGGAGGATCGGGAGTTCAAGCTCAGCTACACAGCAAGTTCAAGGCCAGCCTGAGCTACAGGAGACTGGGTTAAAGAGAAAAGAAAGTACAGAGTAGTGATCAGGAAGCGAGGGTCTCCCTGACTCTATTACTGCTTAATATCTGGGGGTGTCCAGTGCTCACAGTATCGCAGTGACCCCTCTGCAGTGTGTGTGTGCACCAGGCTGTTCTACACCCTCCAGCTTCTCACTCCTCGGATAAGGACGACAGGCAGCTATTGTGAGTCACTGGATAGTTCACTGTCCTGCCGGTCACAGAGCTGGGCTAAACCCAGGCATTTCTGTCCTCTGACCTGAGCTTGATCCCTGCAGGTGGTGTAGCTGAGGATGGTTTTAAACTTCTGATCCTCCTGCCTCTGCCTCCCAAGTCTTGGGATTACAGGTGTGAGTCACCATGTTGGCTTAGGAACACTTTTTACCTGGATGAGATTTGTCTCTTTCCTTCATAGTCAACAGATTGTGATCTGGGGGAAGGTTGTTTCTACACCCCCTCCCCCGCAAAAAATGCAAAACATCTTCTAAGTCTCCTGAAAATGTCTCCATACTTTTGTTTACCTCAAGGGTTCATTTAGAAGATTTTTTTTTGCTTGCGGTATGAAAATGTGTTTGTATTATTTATTTATTATTGTTACTTGACCGCTCAGTTCTCAAGTATGTATTTTGTCAATGACAAAAGCTGTCACGGTGTCAAAGATCATCCCTAGAAGAACATGGGAAGAGGAGGGGGTGGAGGACTGGAAGGCTGCTAGCGAGGAGCGTCTGGTAGGAGTGGGCCGCAGGAGAATCCCTCCAGGGCCAACACCACTGGCTCCCGAGTTAACAGGTATGGTAAATAGGCCGGTGAACATTTCTGGTCTAGAGATTTTTGAAGGCTGAATCTCAGTGCAGTTGTTCATTGTGTAGCACACTGAGGAGACAGTAGAACTACTCTATCCTGCCCTGGGTCTCCATGGCCCAGGCAGCTGTGGAGCAGGAGCTTAGCACTTCCTGTGTCCGGGGTCAAGGCGTGTAACACCCACTTCCAGAAAGGTGTCCGTGGACAATGATGTTGCTGGGAGTTGTGGGAGACTCCTGTCTCCCTGAAAAAGACCCTCTGAGGGGTCCTCCAAGCAGAGGGGCTTTCCCCAGGGAAACCTCAGCTACTGACTGTTGAGCCCATGTCAGCGAGAGCTGGGCAGCCACCAAGCTGACTGTACCTCAGGACAAGCAGGGACAGCTCTTCCCAAGCCAGGTTGTGGAGTATAATACCCAAAGAGGCTCTGAAAAGGAGAAAAGGCTGAGGGAGGGGTGTGGCTCAATGGTAGAGCGGTTGCCTAGCATCTCTGAGGTCCTGGGCTTGATTCTCAGCCCTGAAAACAGGAGGAAGGGAGGGGATAGATAGTGATAGACAGACAGACAGACAGACAGACAGGCAGGCAGACAGATAGACAGACAGATAGGCAGACAGATAGACAGACAGACAGACAGAGAGACGGACAGATAGATCTAACACAGACAAACACACAGTGTCTCACTATTTAACCCAAGTTAGCCTCACACTCATTGATCCTCCTCCCTCAGCCTCCCAAGTGCTGCAATTATAGGCATGTACTACCACTCAAAACTAGAATGAGCCGGGCAGTGGTGGTTCATGGCTTTAAACCCAGCACTAGGGAGGCAGAGGCAGGCAAATCTCGGTGAGCTTGTGATCAGCTTGGTCTACAAAAAGAGTTCCAGGACAGCCAGGGTTGTTACGTGGAGAAACCCTGTCTCAAACAAACAAACAAACAAACAAACAAACAAACCCAACTAGAATGAGTCTTAAAATCCCCTGAAGTGACTGAAACATGAAGCGTGTTTAATAAACTGTACATAATCAAGTCCCAAATGATTGACAGAGGGAACAGTTGCCATGGAGAGAGATCTCTGGAAGAGAGAGAGAGTCTAGAAGGTCTCTGTTGAAGGCTTCAAAGACAGTCTGCAGTTTGGTTGAGTGATCAGCAAATGGTCTCCAGCAAATGGTCTTCAGGTAAGGAGGAGTCTACCAAGAATGGAGCTAGCCTAGAATAATCTACAGAGGATGGGGCTAACCTAGAATAATCTACAGAGGATGGGGCTAACCTAGAACAACCCATCAGCCTTGCTGAATGGGGAAGTAGCATCCCCTTCATGAAGGGCTTGCCTGGAAAGCAGAGGAGCCCTAGAGAAGGGTGGGGCCAGAAGACAGAGCAGAAAGGCTGCCTCATGAGAGCAGGGATTTTGGACCCATCCAGTGTGATGATCGAGGGCAGAGGGATTGCCTATGTAGTTAATTCTGTCAGGAATGCAAGGAGGCTTTAGTCACTGAAGCCCAAGGAGGATCCTGGAAGAAAGAAGCGAACTTCAAGAGATATTTTGAAAGAGTGGTGGGAAGAAGGTGGGGGTGCAAAAGTGACCCCAAGTCTTATAGCTTGGAGGAGTCACAGTGTTACAGGGACCGACGGATGGAAGCATCAAAATCAGTAAAAGACAGCTAGCAATAGGCCAGCGGTGGGGAACATGCCTATGACCCCAAGCACTGGGGTGGGGGGCGCTGCAGCTGGAGGATCCTTAGTTGGAGGTCAGCCATCACCAAACGCAACCCTGTATCAAAAAAGAAAAAGAAAAATTGAAGTGACTGGAGAGAACAGTCAGTGAAGTGTTTGCCACTGGAGTGAACTTCTGGGTTTGGTTCCCAGAACTCATGTAAACTCCAGGCGTGGTGGTGGCCACTGAGTCCCAGTGCCATGGGCATGGAGGCTGGAGGATCCCTATAGATCGATGGCCAGCCAGCCAAGCCTGCTTAGCAATCTCCCAGACAGAGACTCTGTCTCAAATAGCAAAGTAGAAAGTTTCTAAGGAAGACACCCGAGGCTGACCTCAGGTGTCCACGTCCACGCACGTACATGTACACATGCACCAACACACACAAAAGTAACTTAATGAAGTTCACAATGGTGACAGAGAGCCGTGGACGCTTTCTTTACCTTGCTTTATGGGGGTCATTGTGAAGACGGTAACGCCCTCACTTATGACACATGGATTCAGACCTAGAGCCGCTCTATCAACTGTGCCCCAGCAGCCTTCTGTGTATGTCTTTGATCTTTACAACTGTACGAGATCATTGTTTGCACATCTTTTCAAAGAAGATTAATTTGAGATCCATAAAAGTCAAGGCTCGTCCCACCCATCCTGGAGACCACAAAACATATGGGATTTTGGCCCTGGGTTTTACCCCGCCCCTTTCTGGTGAGCTCTCGAGAGATATAAAGTTTCATAGAAGAGAGTAAGACACGAACTTGGAAGTGTGAAATATTTGTGTGGTGTTGCTATTAGCACTGAAGTCACGCTGGAAGATTGTTACAGAGGAAAGTGGGCGAGTTCCAGCAAGTGTGAGGAGTGGCAGAGCATCATGGAGAGAACAGGGTTTGTGTGATTCCCAGAGGCCACTTCAGCAAGTGGGGACATTGCAACCCAAGGATGTGACAAAGTCAGAGTCCACTAGGGAATGGGAGACTAATGGGAGACTGAGTGAACCTGAATCCAAGACCTATGGGACTTTTTAGATGTTTTCTGTTTGAGTGTAGACATATGCATGAGACTGCAGAGATGGCTCAGCGGTTAAGAGTGCCGGCTGCTCTTCCAGAGAGGACTCAGGTTCAATTCCCAGCACCCACATGGTGACTCACAACCACCTGTAATTCCATGGGCTTCTAGAGCAATGCCCTCCCCTGGCTTTCTCAGACACCAGACACACACATGGTGCACATACATTCAGGAAAAACACCCATACACGTAAAATAATAAAATTAAAAACAAAAGAAACATAACTATTTTCCTAAAGAATTATTTTTAACTACGTGTATGTTGTGTGTCTCTGTGTGCACATGAGTGAAGGTGCCCACAGAGGAGTGGGATCCCCTGGAACTAAAGTTATAGGTGCTTGTGAGGCCCCTAACATGGGTGTTGGGAAACTCAAACTTGGGTCCTCTGGAAGAGCAGTATGTGCCCTGAACTCCTGAGCAATTTATCAAGCCAAGAAATAGGCAGATTTTCTCTAATCCTCTGATTTCAGGTCTTGGACTCCTAATCCAGTAAGCTGCAGAATTTAATCCCTGAGGGTCTCGCTTCTCAGCTCCATCCCAGACTCCAGGAACAGGCAGCCAATTTTTAATAATTTATGTATCTTTATGTGCATTGGTGTTTTGCTTACATATGTGTCTGTGTGAGGGTGTCAGATCCTCTGGAACTGGAGTTACAGATGGTTGTGAGCTGCCATGTAGGTGCTGGGAATTGAACCCAGGTCCTCTGGAAAGTAGTCAGTGCTCTTAAACACTGAGCCATCTCTCCAGTCCCAACAGGCAGCCAATTTTTGAGCCACTGGTTGGGCTGCTATGGAGACCACCATTGTCTCCGTCCCATGGCCTTTTCAGACCCACCTAGCTTAGGTGGGAGATCGATCTCTCTGACACTCTGTGGTCCTGTCTTCCTTGGATCAGCATGTAGTCATTCCCCCTCGGGGTCTTCTTAGGCCCATGGAGCCCACCTGTAATCTCAGCATAGTGGAGGCTGGGGATCCCCAGAGAAAGCTAACTAGAAGCTGTGTTCATAAGGATGGGTTGAAGTGAGAAACTGCCTTGGCATATATGGTGGAGAGCCACTGAGGAAGGTACCCTATGTCAACCTCTGGCTTCCACATACATACACACATGTGCACATCTGCACAGACATGTGCCTGTATTACAAAGAAAAGACAAGTTAATGAATCGAATGCCTTTTGTTTCCTGCCTCATAAAGTCCTTGTGGGAGGTGTGTTATGAGGCATTAAAAAATATGTCGTGTAGGGATTAAGTGTGCTGTGGTGCTCATGTGGAGGTCAGAGGTCAACTGGCAGGACTCGGCTCTCTCCTATCATGTGGGTCCCAGGGATCAAACTCGGGTTGTCAGGCTTGGTGGGAAGTGCTTTTGCCAGCTTGCCACCCCAAGTTAGTAGTTTAAGGGGGAATGGCTTCAATGTATGGTATGTTTGTTTTAAATCGTATCTGAACACAGCCCAGGATGGCCTGGAGCTCATTATGTAGCCCAGGCTAGCCTAGAACTCCTCATCATCCTGATTTAGCTTCCCACACACTGAGGCCTGGGATGGTCAAGGTGTTAAGTTGCTAAAGAAATGGGGCTTCAGATGGTTGTGACTTCCTTGGTCAGGGCCAGGTTGAAGCAGGCAGGGCAGGGTTAAGCCAGGCTCGGGAGGGCTTTCTCTGCTTAGCGTGCACCACTGTCCGCTTACAAAGAGTTTTCTCAGATTCAAGATCAATCAGTTAAACAAGCTAAAAATAGCTACAGGTACGAGACATTGTGGCTGGAGTTAGGGTCAGTGCCTGGGTGCCGGCAGCCCTAACAAGCCACCACCTGCCTGTTCTCAATAGACTAATTAAAAAAATAAGTAATAATAAGCCAGACATAGTGGCGCATGCCTTTAATCCCAGCACTCAGACAGAAGCAGGTGAATCTGTGAGTTCGAGGCCAGCCTGGTCTACAGAATGAGTTCCAGGATAGCTAGAGCAACATAGTGAGACCTGATCAAACAAACAAACAAACAAACTGAAACAAAACAAAACAAAAAATAATAGTGAAAAGCAGGGAAAGATTCATTCAGTGTGGCCACCTTGGGACAGGAGGCAAAGGTCCAGAGATTCCCAAGTCCATCTTCACGGCAAGGTGTGGGTGCAGAGACCGGAGGGGCATGTCAAATGTTTTCCTCAATCTTTCCTCACTTGATTGCTTGAGACCAGGTCTCTGCTGAAGCTAGAGCTTGCCAGCTGGGTTCTACCGGATGGAGCCCGTGAGCATTTTCTCTCTAAGGCCAGTCAGTGTGTGTGTGTCCCAAGGAAGAAGGCCCTTGTGCTACCTGGAGACCTCTGGTCTCTGCCCCTGAGCTCTGCGGAGGTGCTGAGCGCTGAACCTGGGTCTTCATGCTTAAGCAGCAAGCATGTTCCTAACTGAGCCATCCCCCCTGCTCCAATACATTTATTTTGGAGTTCAATATCTTGTATCTTTACTCCCACGTAGATCAGAATTCCGTAACTAAATTGGATTTTGCCTGGGGATTGTCCAGAAGTCCTTTGCTCTGTCCCTCTGAGTTAGAGGCGTTGTAGAAAAATGCTCTCCTCAAGCCCACCCGGCCCACGTACCAGGCCAGGCCCCCTGGAGTCTGAATTTACAGAGCTACCAGCATCTGAAGACTTCTCAAACTCTCGTTGAACTCTGTACATGACAATAATGGAACACCTATGTACACACCCACATAGACACACCTAGCCATTACAGGTAGATTTAATTCTAGAGAACTAAGCTAAACTAGATTACATAATTTTGTCTCTATCTAGGTCATTGCTTTGACTTCTTGTAAAAGTTAAACAAGTCATCAAGTAACCGGAGCATCTACAGACAGAACGTCCCTCAGTCACTAAGCCACCCTTGCCTCGAGATAGATCCCAAAGAGGGGTTCTTTTTCTCTCTGTACAGCTGTCCATGCTGTGTGCTGTGCGCTGCCTAAGGTAGCAGGTCCAATGCCTTCAGCTCGAGACGTAGCTCAGCTGGTAGGGTGCTTGCCTAGCGTGCATGAAGTCATGCATTTGTTCCTCAGCACTGCACAAACTGGTCACAGTGATGCATTCCTGTAACCGCAGCATCTGGGAGGTGGAGACAGGAGGATCAGAAGTTCAAAGTCATCCTTGGCGACAGTGACTTTGAGGCTAGCCTGGGAGCATGTGACAACTGTCTTAATGTCTTAAAAACACACGTGTGTATACATGTAAACATACATACGTATGTATGTATCTGTATAAATATGCGTGCTAGAGAGACCCATATGTATATTACATATGTATATATGTATGTCACATGTGTATGTATGTATACATATGTATGTTACACATGTATATATGTATGCACACGTATGCTACGCATGTATATATGTATACATATGTATGTTAGGTGTGTATATATGTAAACACATACACGTGTATGTATCTGTATAAATATGCATGCTAGAGAGACTCATCAGTTCAGAGTAAGTACCGGGGGCTGGAGATGACTCATGGTTAAGAGCACTGGCTCTGAGTTCAATTCCCAGCACCCACATGGTGGCTCACAATCACCTACAATGGGATCTGATGCCCTCTTCTAGCCTGCAGGCATACATGAAGACAGAGCGCTCATACCTAAAAATAAAAAAATAAAAAATAAATAAATAAATAATTTAAAAAGACTAGGTACTGGTCTTGCAGAGGATCTGGGTTTGACTTCTAGCACTAGCATCGAGCTCTGTGGTCACCTGAATTCTCATGCACACCCACTCACAGACATAACATCATTTCAAAATAAAAATAGCCGGGTGGTGATAGGGCACACCTTTAATTCCAGCACTCACGAGGCAAGCAAATCTATGAGGCAAAGGTCGGGCTACAGAGCAAGTTCCAGGTTGGCCAGAGCTACCTTACGTAGAGAAACCCTGTCTCGAAATACAAAA